>KV001863.1:0-21230 GCA_001598015.1 Dorcoceras hygrometricum | reverse complement strand
AGCACGGGGCCTGACAAGGGAAGTACAAAATCTCCTTTGAATGCACATTTCATTCATATTACTGTATGCGCACCTTCTATGAGTTTTTTATTTCTTTCATTGAATTTTGAGACTATGAAATTGAGGCTATGAGATGTATTTTTCTTCTTTTTTTAAAACACGGCGAGGCTGCCTAGAGGTTTAATTGTGAGAGAGGGGTTAGGGTTGTTGCATGTTGAGTCATAAGCTGTTTTGTTTTCTGTTCTGGTATCGTAGTTGTTTCTGTGGATTGGGTTCATAACCTATCTGTCATGCTTGAGCCTTGGATTGTTTCTGTAGACTAGGTTTTGTAAGATGTACCAGCAAGTTGTTTCCCCCTTTCGAGCGTAAGATGTACCAGCAAGCTATTTTCCTTTTTGAGTCTGAGTTGTTTCCTTCTTGAGCAAACTGTTTTCCCTCTTGAGCCATAAACTGTTTTCCTTCATCCCCAGCTTGTTTGACCATCCCAAGCTGGTTTGACTATCCCAAGCTGGTTGACCAGCCCAAGGTGGTTTACCTTCCTGAGCTGGTTTACTGTGCTAAGCTGGTTCATCGTCCCGAGCTGGTTTACTGTGCTAAGCTAGTTTATCGCCCC
Source organism: Dorcoceras hygrometricum (assembly GCA_001598015.1). Lineage (NCBI taxonomy): Eukaryota > Viridiplantae > Streptophyta > Magnoliopsida > Lamiales > Gesneriaceae > Dorcoceras > Dorcoceras hygrometricum. The sequence continues at coordinate 20,617 of KV001863.1, read as the reverse complement.
GAGTTGGTTTACTGTCCTAAGCTGGTTGATTGTCCTAAGCTGGTTGGCCACCTAAGCTGAGATGACTTCCTGTAAGCTGAGTAGAGAATCCTAAGCTGTCGTGGGTTGCGAGCCGATCTATACACCCTAAACTGATAGAGTGCTCTGAGCTGGTTTCAGCGCACAGTCTGTTCTGAAGCCCTGAGCTGATCTGGCAGACGAGCTGGACTACGTGCTCCAAACTGATCGAGTGCTCTAAGCTGTTTTCAGTGCGTGATATGGGCCAAAGCCCCAAGCTGATCTGGGTAGATGGCAGACCTGAGTAGTGCGAGCTGAGAGGGGATTTGCAATCTGGCCGCCTAAGCTGGGCTGTTTAGGTGTGAGCTGGACCACGTAATACACTGTCTAGATCACCGTAAGCTGAGCCTGTCTTCCGAGCTGATCAGCGCAACTTGCCCGCGTGTTCAGATCAGGTTTGAGTTCTAGGAGCAGCCTGCTGTCATGGAAGAAAAATATAAAATGATGATTTTTTGAAAGATATTTTACGATGTTGAACAGTCTCGAGTTTTAAACATTCTGCAGTTTATGTAATTTTAAATAAAAGAGAAGTATTAATTTTCAGGCATGAGAAATAAGTTGAGGAAGAAAGTTGAGCGTGAGATAAAAATGTTTTGAATGATGTGACTTGATTGTGGTTGTTTTATTACGGATATTGGGGTCGAGAGATGTCTCGGGAGCCATATCAAACTATAGTGTGGGAATCGGGAGATGTTTCATTTTACCATGCCAAAAAATGACGCGTAATGGACTTCGAACAAGCACCTGGGTGCCTTACATATGACGAGTATGGATTCCAGACGGGCATTGGGATGCCATAAAAGCCTAGTACTATGATTTTTATTTAGCTTGATCAAGCGAACATGAATGAGGGACCACGGTCGAGAAACGGAGTTCACAAGAAAAGTCTTTTGTTTATGAGTTTATTTTCTATGCATGAGTTTTAAGTAAACTTCCTGAGCTGTCGTTCTCATGCATTTAAGTTAAGAAAATTATTTGAGTATAACTATTTTAATGCTTGTACTTGTAGTATGTAGTACTTGTTATTCTCCATTTTGTACTTGATGAGTCCCTAGGCTCACTATGTTTGATTGGTGCATATGATGTGGAGACAGAGGCCGAGAGGCAGGACTCCTGAGCAAGCGACAGTTCAGTTGGCACAAACCAGCGACCAGGTGTTTTCCGTAGATTTTTATGTCTGTTTATTTTTCATTATGCAATTTTGAGAACAATATTTTTTTGATAGTTGAGGTTTTGTGGTTCACTTTAAATATTTTATGTTGGAATGATTCTTCGGTTATGTTCAACTTTGGTTCAAAGTTTTAAGCATTTTATGATATCGGTTTTATTTGAAGCTTTCGAGAGTTTTATTTCAGCTTTCTAAAAAATTTTGTTCCGCATTTATTTTATTGGAAAAAGAAAAAAATGTTTGAGAGTGAGGGTGTTTCAAGTTGATATTATTTATTATCATTGACTGCTCTGATACCACATGTTAGGAATTAAAAAGGATCAGATCGTGCATTCTATAGATAGACATCATGAGGCAGATAGTGCACGATCTAATCGAGAAAAGAATAGTTACAATAACTCTGGTTCTTGAAAGTTTTGAGTATCGGAAGCTATATCGAGTTTGGTTAAAAAATATCAAGCGGAAATACTCGACATAATATCTGAAAATTGAATTTAAAATAGTTTAGAAGCATGTATGAATCAAAGTTGTACATAAATAAATACTCATCAGATATGTTCATATAAGTTCGAAGCCACCACTTCTATTTCTTCCCCTTCTTCTGAACTGGAAGGCTCCACTAGAAGGATTTGATTCATACATCAGATCGTACAAACCACTTCAGCTATGGCTTATCACACTGCCCAAACTGAAGCTCCTAGACTCAACAATCTGCATTTGTTTAACTTCTCTTTGCCAAGACTACAACTACCAAGTTTAACGTCTTAGTGCTAAGATAACATTTATGAATTTAATTTACATTCACTCATTTAATCTGTTCGTTTCGCTCTCATATGTGTGAGTGACTATGTGTATGTGTGATTTTATCTGTTACCGTGTAAACTCTCATGTGACGCCACACACTGTCGTCTATCTAATGATCTTCAACTCATAATGACGACCTCTACTGTTGCACAACTGATTTCTCTTTTCTCATCCGAACTTGCACTATCTGAACCCATGCAACCTCTCTAGTATGTGTGCACCTATAGTTTTTGAGAGTCTCTTCTTCAGTTTCAATTCATGTGTATTTATAGCCTTGTTACTCATATGAACTAGACACAAGTTTCTTCCCGTTGTAAAGAGCAAGTTTTGGGTTCATTGAAATACGATTAATCTGTTTCCAAATCCAACTTATACAATCAAAATGTTATATTATATAATTTTTAAAATACTCTATATTGGAAATTGAAAATATTCAGTAGATTACAAGTACGTAGTTGTATCAATTGTGAAACTTCTATATTCACTAATTAGTGAAATATTTTGTATTTTCAATAAACCTCCTCCACCTTATCTTATATCTTTATTCAGTGATACGATAATCAATACGGATATGTGTGTGTATGTGCGGTGTGTGTGTGTGCGCGCTTGAAGATTAAAACTTGTCCTTTGTTTTAATGCATCTGTAACTGATTATTCGGTCCTCCATATTTTTATAATGATTTCAGATTATTAGTTGAACATATTATACTAAAATATAGCGGAATTGTTCTCAGTGTAGTATAGTTGTCTTTGTAGTAGTGCTAAATTTAATATCCAAAATTTCCTTATAAAATTATGAAAATCCCATTTTAATGTGACTGAAAATACCATAACAATCTAAAATAAATTTGTAGTGAATCAACTTCCCAAGTCTTTAAAGATTACTACAATGATCCAAAATCTGTAAATTTATTATAAAAATCATAATTTAAAACATCAAAATTCTATCTCAACAAATTTAGGATATATGAACGCACTGTGTGCAAAATTTTCTATAACTAACAATAATTTTTGCGAGTAAATAATCATAAAAGCTTCTATTTTCACGTTTATTTATACTAGAGTCGTGATCTTGTAAATACGATTGCATCGTTGAAAGTTTTAATAATTTTCTTATTATGTCAGTGAGCATGTTCAACATTACATATAACTTTATGATATAACGCAATGTAACAGGGTGCTTTGTGAAATTGATATACTACAAATATTGAATAAAAATAACAAATAAAAATTTTAAAGATTCAAAACAGCTACAATCATACAAATCAAATGAAAATTGTGTATATAAGAGCTCGAACCTATTCAACTCTGAATCCTACAACTATCCCCGTACGATAGCTATGGAATTCCAAAAAACCGAACCCTGTTAGCGAAACAATTTGGGTTCAGATAAGCTCAATATTTGCTCACTGCAAGGACCGCTATCTCACAAATCCATGTTGCATGACTAATGACTTCGATCCCCGTACTGCATCAGTTTGGGAAACATGGAATGGGAATCCCGAAAATCTCATGACCAAATATGGATCCGATGGAATTTGGAAAAAATCAAGAGTTTTAAATAAATGATATTATAGAGTTCATCTCCGACGCGGTAATATGCCACTCTCTTCTCCAAATATCTCATCAGATTTATTTACACATTTACTTAAATAGATTATTCAAACAAGGTTCATGTTGTGAGTAATAAATTTGATTATTTTTAAATACAGCTTCGAATTAATAACTTTTTTTTCTAGGTGGTGAAGTTGTTTCCCGGCCCATCACTAACCATTATCCCAATTCCCATGAAACCTCCAATCCGTTTATGGATATCATTTTCTCTATCACACCACTGTTAATCAAATCTGAATATTCACTAATTATCCCTAATCCTCACAACTACAAATTATTCTGATTGTAGCATGGTTTCATGTGTCTTATGATGATTCATTTATAGTCGTTGGGACACTTTCAACTAATATCAGGAAAGTCCAAGTGCTACATCGTATCACAGTTTTCATTTTGAGCAAAAAAAGGAAAAGCATTTAATGAACAATACTAGATACAGTACGAAAATTAAATGCACATTATTGAGATTCAGGCGACATCATAGGATCCATCAGATGTGTCTATGGGTAACATTTATTATCGGTTGATCTAAAGAGTATATATAGAAGATTGCTCACAATAAGACCAACGATGCCATAACACGAAAACGAGAAATCAGATTACGAGCTGATAGTTGAAACAATTCCAAAACTACTCTCTTTATCGATTGTAACAAGAATTAATCTTATTGCTGAATCTTTAGGCTCTGTGTTATTCATTCTTATCCTTGAAAAGCCTTAAAAAGCTTATTGTAACATGCGAGCTGGTGTAATCTATTGATACTAAGAGTTCAGCTCGGGCGGCCCGACTAGCCGGATAAAATACCATGTATTTGAATCAAATCTTCTAGTGGAATCATTCCTTGATTGGAAGAATGGGAAAAGAAGAAGTGATCGCTTCGAACTTTCAGAAATAAATTGTAAAACCCCGATCCAAAATTTTAAATAAATAACTGGGTAGGTGAAAATTGGAAGATGATAACTTGTTCTGGGGTGATTTGCAACTTCATTAAAATTTTAGATCGTGTAATATAAGTGAACAGGTTGTATCTCTTACCAAAGTAATACTTAACTGCGGAACTTTATATCTAATCAAAGATACGAATTCACTCAGATTAAGAAGTAATCTGAAATGTTCAAAAGTTGTATCTAAACTTCTATACAACAAAATGACATAAAACTGAAAACAACACGGAAGAGAATGTCCATGATAAACACCTACGACCTGATCCATCTCGCACCATCCAGCTCCATTTAATTCTCAGCACCTGTACTCAAGAAAACTAGTGAGGCTAGAGGCTCAACAAGCAAATCTGGAATAACAAAAGCAGACAATACAGGCATCACAATATCTTTTACTGTAACCGAAAGCTCGTAAACCGATAGAGCTTGAAAGTTGAACTCATAAGTTTTAAGCATAATATGTACATGCTTGAAACATACTTAAAACATTTGCTGATATTTAAAAGGAAGTAACATAAACTTTTCTTTAAGCTGTGGTTGTGAACAACCCTGTGCGTTGTTCTTACTTTTTATTGAATTATGGCGCGGAATCTCTCCTTAGGTCAAGGTCTCTTGATCAAGCTATCATCTAAAATCAGGAACTGGGAAATAAATCCCAATGCTGTGAAGGGATTATATTTTGTCAATGTAACGCCTAGAAATCCTGAATACGTAGAAATGAGTGCATGACTAGGGGGAAAATCATTTTAGAAAATTACATGCCATTTTATGTGATTTATTTATGATTTTTATGGTGCATGGTATGCATGTCATGTTTTCAACCTGTTTGACTTACGAACACATGGACGAGACTAGGGACGATCGAGATGAAAATTATTTGAGATTTTTAAGTCCTTAGGTTTTAAGAACGAATTTATTATTTTTAAGCAGCAAATTTCCAAAACTTGGGGGTTTTATGATTATTTTGAGGGGAACCTGTCTTTCGTCTATACGGACTGATTAATTGAACTTTAATGTATTTTAAAATTGGAGAGACCTTTAATTACGAAAATTAGAGATTTTAAAGCTTGAGTTAGAGTTTTTAGTTAATATTTCAATTTAGTGGAGGGTAAGCTTGTAAAATTCCCTCTTATTTTCTTAATTAAACATGAGGGGTCATTTTTTGCACCTTAATTTCTTTCATTCCAACTCTAATCAATTTCAACCCTAACCATAGCCTCCACTCCCTCCTCCCTCACTTGCACGTCCCACTCCCTCCCTCAAGCTTCGAATTTTGCAAATCTTTGGTTATTCAAAGGCGGTCTTGTCCCGATCTCGTGTCCTCTACGTCGGTAACTTGCAGATCTTCCCTTTCTCCAAGCCAGACATGTAATATAGATTTCTTTTCTCACCACTGTTTTTAATGATCAATGCATGAATTGTATGTGATTTATTTAGATCTATGCACAATTGTTTTAGATCCATGCATGACTCATGAATTTTCTTCATGTTTTTGATCCGATCTTGTGGTTCTTTGATCAAGGGCTGTTCATGGATCTATGGCTCGGTTCTAGGATGCCCTAGGGTGGTTCTTAATCGAGAGGAAGAGGGCTGGTCGTGGTAGAACCAAGGCTCCGGCCATTGGCGGTCGGAGCAGGTGGTGCGTGAGGTAGGAGCCGCACGGCGCTTGGTGGGCGACGACTAGGGTTAGTTTGTGTTGCATGGGTTGCATGGGCCGAACGGTTCAATTGGACCGGTTGGTTCGGTTGGACCGGGTCGGTTAGTCGAGAGTCAAGTCAAAGCGTTTTACTTTTGGTCCAAGTTATTTTAATTATGGACCAGTTATTTTAAGGTCCAAATTTTAAAGGAATTGGTCAAATGTTTTAAATTGAGGCAAAATTTTAATTTAATTAGACCTAATACTTTATTTTAAGTTTTTAAAGTCAAAATCTTGGTCTTTGGGATTTTAATTTAGTAAAAAAATGGTCAATTGATTTTAATTTAGTCAAAATTGGTCAATTGATTTTAAATTAGTCAAAATTAGCCTTTGGAGCTTTTAAAGTCAAAAATTGAGTATTTTTGGGAATTTTAAAGGTTAATTTTATGTTATGGGCCAAGTCATGTATTAGGCCAAGTCCAATTTTAATCTAAGTCTAGGTTATTTTGGGCTTAGTAGTAGTGGGCCAGGCTTCTGAACTAGTCCTTGGCCGGAGTAAAAAATGTAGAAGCCCATGAATATATATTTAATTATATATGTAGTATGCTATGTACGATAATGTTTTTAAAGTAAAGAATTAAATATATATTGATAGGCTAATCATTTAAATTGCATGATTTTATGAAATTCACGCATCATGAATGTTTTATGAAACGATAAAGGCATGTTCTTTTAAAAGAAAACCCGAGGAATTGAAGTGATTGTGGCAAGTTTGCGAGGGGAGCTACCGAGGTATCCGGGCCCGGGGATCCCCTGTTTACATATTACGAGCCTATGGATCCATGTGATCATGACATGGTGAAGTGGCATAGGAGGTGCTTGGGATCCCGAGGTAAGGTCGGGTGAACCGCACCGCCACGTACGTTGGTTATTTTGACTGATCACTCATACCCCCGCTCATATTTAACAGATACGACTCATACGTTTTTATGTTACGTTACGTCATGCCTTACTATGTATGCTATGATTATGTTATGTTATGATACGTTACGAACCATGTTTTAAGATCATCCATGCATGCATGATTTAATGTTATCTTATTACACGTATATGCTTGCATGTGGTTTTATTTGTATGTGCCTTGCTATTTAAAATATAGAGCATGATGAGCCTCTAGGCTCACTAGGTTTAAATAGTGCAGGCCATGACCCTACGGATTTTATTCCGACTGGTGGTGAGGACCTCTGAGCGCCTGCTGCAGCTGTACCCCGTGGCCGCATTGATGTTTTATCTTGATATGATATGCTTTTCAGATATTGGTTTTAGCATGTTCATTTTCAAAACTCTTACTCAGTCAAGTTTCTAAACAGTATGGATGACTTTACGTTTTTAAATATTCATTTATTTATGTTTAAAGTATTATTGAGAAAATTATTTAAAAGGGAACGAGCCGTACCTATTAGTTATTTATTCCGCACATGATTTAAAAAAATTCTATAGTACGGTTCGTTTCAGTTGGTATCAGAGTGGTGGTTCTGGTGGGGTACTAAACTGCTGCGTGCAGCTCGGAAGTCACACTACCAGTCTGTGAGTTTTATAGTTTTACGGTTCATGTTTATGTTTGCATGCTGCATGGTTTATTTCTGCATGAGTTTTGTCTTAGAATTGTAAGAGTTAGACGCTTACTCATGCGCTTAGATTTACATGATAAGGTTTTGGGGAATCAGTATGCCTCCCAGACATGACAGAAGCCACCAGGATGATTATACTCCGCAGTTGACACCGTATGAGAGGGCTAGTGTGGATATGCTAGCTGGGATTACCAGGAGTTTGAGCGTCAATCGGAGCGACCAGGGAAGTCGCATGAGGACGACGTCACAGAGAGGTTCCGCAAGCAGGGACCTAAGGAGTTCTCAGGGACTATCGATCCACTTGTTGCTGAGGAGTGGATCCGATCTTTGGAGACCATCTATGCTTATATGGGTCTCCCGAACGCTGACAAGGTCCGATGTGCTATCTTCATGATGAAGGGAGGCGCAGCTCTTTGGTGGGACAGCGCAGTGGTAGGTTTGGTGCTGGAGAGCCTGACATGGGAGAGATTCAAGGTGGTATTCTTTGAGAAGTATTTCACTACTGATGCCCGGAGCCAGCTTATTCGGGAGTTTATGAGTCTCCGCCAGAGAGACAAGTCTGTTGCTGAGTAAGTGAGACAGTTCGAGCGGGGGTGTCACTTCGTGCCCTTGATCGCGACTGTGGAGAGTGAGAAGCTACGACAATTTACTGATGGACTGCGACCAGACATCCGCCACGATGCAATATAGCGGACGTGGCTACTTATACGGCAGCGGTGAACAGGGCGTACCGGTCTGAGAGAGGCCGGAAGGACTTGAGGGATGATTTCTAGAGGAAACGTCAGCTACAACAGCCAGTCAGAGGTCAGTCTTCGCAGCAGCCAGCGAAGAGACCATTTCAGGGGCCTCCTAAGGGCCCATCTCCTCAGGGATCACAACAGCCGAGACCCCAGGGTCAGCAGAGGCCACAGCAACAGGGGGCCAGCGCCCCTAGACCTGGGGGGTTCCCGATCTGCAAGGAGTGCAGTAAGCAGCATTCAGGACCTTGCATGGCTGGATCTGGCAAGTTCTATCATTGCAGAGAGCCAGGGCATATTTCTAGGGATTTCCCCAGGAGGAGACAGACCAGAGGTCGTGTTTATGATGTAGGCAGAGGCTGCAGATCCGGACACGACATTACTCACAGGTATTCCGTTTTAGATTCTCGTGCTTTGTCATGTTGTTATCTGGGTGTTTCAGAATCGCATGCTAGATAGAGAACTGTTAGGGAATTCTTTACCTTAGTTGTTGAGTTGATATAAGTAAGAACTTTAGATCTTCTAGAACTTGCCTTGAGAACTTAGACGGATAGGAATAGCGAACTTAGAAATATCTTAGGAATCTAAACTTCTTTTTGGGATTTAGTTTGATCATAAACGCGTACCTGTGTGACGTTTCTGTTTCAGGCGAGATTCGGGTGCTATGTGTTATTGCCTTGCTAGACTCAGGGGCGACCCACTCGTTTATTTCGAGTGCGTTCACACGGAGGATGGGTAATGTTCCGGAGAGCTTGGGAGCAGCTCTCGCCATGACGGTTCCGTCAGGAGAGGAGTTGACGACGACCAGCATCGTGCAGGGATTGACGATGACATTCCAGGATCACGCGATCAGAGCGAATTTGGTCGTTTTTCCGATATCAGGATTCGACCTCATCCTAGGTATGGATTGGTTGATGGAGTTTGGAGCGATGATCGACTTTCAGTGGAGGACAGTGACTATCAGGCCGCCAGGGCAGGAGGCCTTTTTATTTGAGGCAGCAAGGAGACCGCGGAACCCCGGATTCATATCTTTTCTACAGGACAGGAAGCTATTTGAGCTCGGATGTCAGTCGTTCTTGGACAGTGTTACCGCTACAGGAGATTCATTAGGCCCTTCACTGTCTGGTGTGGAGGTAGTCAGGGATTTTGCAGATGTCTTCCCTGATGATGTAGTGGGAGTTCCACTGGAGCGAGAGGTGGAGTTTTCTATCGAGTTAATGCCAGGTACAGTGCCTATCTCTAAGGCACCGTATCGTTTGGATCCTACCGAGATGAAGGATCTGAAGGAGCAGATTCAGGAGCTGCTCGACAAGGGGTTCATACGCCCTAGCTTTTCTCCATGGGGCGCGCCAGTTTTGTTTGTGAAAAAGAATGATGGCAGCATGAGATTGTGTATTCACTAACGGGAGCTGAACAGAGTTAGAGTGAAGAATAAATACCCACTCCCGAGGATAGAGGATTTATTTGATCAGTTGCAGGGAGCTTTGGTTTTCTCGAAAATTTATTTGAGATCTGGCTACCATCAGTTGAGATTTAGAGAGGAAGACGTGTCCAAGACTGCTTTTCGGATACGTTGTTAGAGTAGGTGCCCAACTAGCCAACTTGTGGCGTGTGGGTTCTTGTTGAGTCTATGTAAAACGATCTTTATTTATGAAATTCGCATTCTTTTATGGCATTATTTATCTTCATTATTATGATTACAATTGTTGGATAAAGATCTTGAATGCACTATAGCGTATGTTAGATGTGATAGTGGATTTGATGGCTATCATGAAACACATCTAATAGTCATTGTGTATTCTGAACATGTTCTGAGTCGATTGGGCCATCCCAAAGAGGATAAGGGCCGCCCGTGCTTGAGACTAGCATCTTCGATGCGAAGTATCATGTTTCATTGGTAGGGAACATAGTGATGTTCTAAACATGCAGATGGATAGTGACCTGGTGATCTATCGAGCTACCCTCGTTCGGAATTTCCAAGTGGTTACCATTTGTTGCGTGGATTAAGTCCGAGGTCTTGGGTGTACAGATTAGTCCTTATTACTCGAAACATCATTGAGACTCTACATGATAGGTGCCTCACTTTGACCCGTTTACCGACTCAGTTGGGGTCATCAGGTGGCGCGGTTGGGTGAGGTCCCGATGCATGTAGGAGTCGATGCTTCGTTGTCGAGGATTCACCGCTCGCCCTTGTGTGTGGATATCCTATGCTATATGAGTAGATAATAGTGTGATCAATCTGGCTACTAGATGTGTTTCAGTTAATGGGTTTACCTAGTAACACATGCGATGTCACTATTTGATCTCCAAGATATATGCATGGTTATTGGATCTCTAGCAACTCTCGCTTTACCAATGGTCGTTGATCTGATCGGGATATTTGAGTTGAAAGTACCGTACTGTACGATAACCATGACTGACTGGTTCTTACAGGCACTAGTGATACCTAGGGGATCATGGGGCGATGTTGCTAGACGCTTTACCATGATTCGATGGGTAAGTACGAAAATGTGTTTTCGGAGTCACAAATGTTGTGAGCCCCATGGCTAGTTGTATCCCTGAACCATTGAGGGTCACACTAGTACTGGTTTCCCAATTCTCGTACGGATATGGTACTCAAAGTTTTGAGTATAGTAGGAGAAAAATTGGGAGTATGACTTCCTAAAAGTAGCTAAGGGAGTAGGACTTCCATATTTAGTTAATGAGAGTAAACCTGTCATATAGATGTAGTGGTTCAAAAATTTGATTTTGCATCATAATGATCAGTTCATTGAGACTCTACATGATAGGTGCCTCACTTTGACCCGTTTACCGACTCAGTTGGGGTCATCAGGTGGCGCGGTTGGGTGAGGTCCCGATGCATGTAGGAGTCGATGCTTCGTTGTCGAGGATTCACCGCTCGCCCTTGTGCGTGGATATCCTATGATATCTGAGTAGATAATAGTGTGATCAATCTGGCTACTTGATGTGTTTCAGTTAATGGGTTTACCTAGTAACACATGCGATGTCACTATTTGATCTCCAAGATATATGCATGGTTATTGGATCTCTAGCAACTCTCACTTTACCAATGGTCGTTGATCTGATTGGGATATTTGAGTTGAAAGTACCGTACTGTACGATAACCATGACCGACTGGTTCTTACAGGCACTAGTGATACCTAGGGGATCATGGGGCGATGTTGCTAGACGCTTTACCATGATTCGATGGGTAAGTCCGAAAATGTGTTTTCGGAGTCACAAATGTTGTGAGCCCCATGGCTAGTTGTATCCCTGAACCATTGAGGGTCACACTAGTACTGGTTTCCCAATTCTCGTACGGATATGGTACTCAAAGTGTTGAGTATAGTAGGAGAAAAATTGGGAGTATGACTTCCTAAAAGTAGCTAAGGGAGTAGGACTTCCATATTTAGTTAAAGAGAGTAAACCTGTCATATAGATTTAGTGGTTCAAAAATTTGATTTTGCATCATAATGATCAGTTTTGTAAACTGAGCACATCGGTGATATCTGATCATAGATCGGGATTATGATGAGACCACAATCGAGGGAGTCGAAACGAATAATCACAGTTTGAGTTGAACCGAATGTTCAATGTTCGAGTTGAATCGAATGTTCACAGTTGACTTGAATCGAATATTCACTGTTTTGTTCAAATCAAACTCTATCCTTCAATCTACAACTATGGTAATGAGGAGACACTTTCAAGAGTGAGAAAGAAAAACACCAAAAGCCATTTAGCAAACTCCTCCCCTCTCCCTTCTTCACTCGCCGCCCGCCTCCACCGTCAGAATTTGTTCTGACCATCTCGGTGAGGAGATTCCGTCCGTGAAATTTTCGTCGTTTTTCTAGTGCAGACCGGCGAAGGAGTTGAGATTCTGATCATGGACCGGATTAGGCGTCGATCCAGCCGTTCAACTGTTGAAGTGTCAATTCCCTCGTGGAATTGGTCGGAGCCAGGCGCCTAGACGCCATCAAGGTACCCTCTAAACATCCTATGAGTGTTTATATTATTGTTTAGGTTTATTGACCTTTCCCGAACTCAAAAATTTTAAACTTCCGCTGCGCCCGGGAGTGGGATCCGGATCCGCAGCTACGCCAACAGTGGTATCAGAGCTTTGGCTCGGATCTTTCAATACACCATTCTGCCTGAACTGCATCAAAAATCTCATTTTTCAAAAAACAAAATTCCCGACAGCACGCCGCCGCTAGCCTCCCGCATGCCACCGCCGCCCATCGCGTGCCACCGTCTCCCACCGCGCGCACGTCGCGCCGCGTGCACGTCACGCTGCACGATGCACGCCCATCATGCATCCTGTGCGTGCAACTGCCGCGTGCGTATCGCCACGCTTATTTTGAATTCTAGGGTTTTTCCAGGCCTGTCCCAGGAAGCCCGAGGGGTTATTTGGCCAATACTTGCTATTGGATCCTTTTGGTTGGACCGCAATTAATTTTTGAAAAATTTTGAGATATTGGACTTAAAATTATTATATGCAAAATTGATGCAATTAAAATAACATAATAAGATTTTATTTATAAAATATGATTTTATATTAAAAATATGATTTTGTTTGTTAAAATCAAATTTGATTTGATTATTTTATTTATGTAAATTAATTAAATTAATTGAATTGATAATGTTTGGGATGATCGAGAGCCATGCCCAATGTGTTATGCTAGGTTTTACAATTTTTGGTTGTAATATTGTTGAAATCATTTCAAAATGGGCCTGGTTTATGGCCCGTTCCCACCCCTTTAAAATATTTCCCTATTGTTATGGATATTTAAATGTAAATTTAGACTTAGTGGAAGGATAATTTTGAAGATGGTGGAGATGATGATCAAAGATATTGAAGACCGAAGACATGTAAACCAGGAATTTTATGTAATAGGATTGTATTTGCATACTGCATGTCACCTAGGATTGGACCTAGATACGTGCTTGGCAACCACAGATCGCATAGCTCTCGTTTATCGATCATCCCAATTATATATGTGATATATGTCTGTTGAATCCGTAATTTTTTTAAATTTGATTTAAAACTATTGAGACCAAATTTCAAAAGTAAAATCCCTCATTTTAAATTTGATTTAAAATTTATATCAAGATTAAAAGTTTCATGATTAAATTGAAGGAACTTAGTTTATTAATAATTATGAGAAAATGTGACAAAACATTATCTAAAAGAGTCCTTTATAGACTGGCTTAAAAATGACTTGTACCGGCTAAGTCTCCCTGAAGGGCGTTGCTTTGTCTAAGGAAGTTGGTTTTTAAGTGGGTCTTAGCCCCTCCAACCACCTGGAAGCACTCTTAGAAAATGTTAGTTCATTACTTCTAATTGATCATAAAACAAAAGTTTATTCGATAAGATCATGAAGCTAAGGGAATTTAAATATTGTTTAAAATTTCCTACCTTCCATCAACAATGGGTGTACGTCGATGCTGCCCGCATACATAGCCCGGCTCATATTATTGGGGGAGTTCTGTGTGTCGGAAAGTTGTACACGTCATTGACACTTACTGTGAGTTGGTTGGAACTCCCTTTAATGTTGGCTCATATTATTGGGGATATTAAGGGGACCGTCCATCATTACTCAACATTGATGGATCATCTTGACACGTGATAGTAACCGACGTCATATTATTGGACCCTTACTGGACGTGAGGTAAATACATGGAGGTTGCACCTGTTGCAATTGGGCTCTACCTTTTGAGGGTCATGGTTGGCTGATATTATTCGGGACCATGATTTCTTGATTGGACTCTATGTATCCACTAAGGAAACTAGCTTTCTCTATTTCATTAGAGGGTGATGAAATCGTTAAAATAGTGGGAGGGTAATTCATAAAACTAAATGACCATGTTTTATGTCTTAGCGTTTTTCATGAATAGTCAGTAATTCATGTCTGTTTTTACTTTTCACTATAAACCGCTTTCATTATGTCTTCGATCAAAAATCCACTTACGGCTATACTGGATAGCAACAAGTTCAATGGCTTAAACTACCAAGATTGGCTTCGAAACCTCAAGATTGTCGTGGCTTTGGAGAAACTTCTCTACACGCTAGAGAAGAGGCCTCTGAAGGAAGCCCCTGCCAATGCCATTCCTGAGGAGCTGGCGGAGCTGGCGAAGCTGGAAAAATGATGGGATGATGGGCTTAAGGCATGATGCTATATGATAGCATCTATGTACAACGAATTGCAGCGGCGATTTGAGAAGACAGAGTATGCTGTTGGCATATACCTTCATCTCAAAGAGCTGTATGGGGAGAAATCTCGGGCTGAGAGATTCACTACTGTCAGGGAGCTCATGACGAGTCGCATGCACGAGGGGACTTCCACATGAGCTGTCTATGGATCTGCTTCTCCTCTCCCTGCCTACTGAGTTCGACCCGTTTGTGCTCAACTTCAACATGAACAAGCTGGAGGCATCCTTGAAGAGGTGGTAAACATGCTTTTCGTATTCGAAGGGACCATAAAGAAGGACAAGCCCGTCCTTCTTTTGGGATCTCTTCCTCTGTGAAGAAGGGGCCCAAACACAAGGGTAAGAAGCGTTCTGCCCTTGCAAGGAGGGAAAGTCCGCCAAGAAGCCAAAGGCAAGGGCTTCAAAGCCGAACAAATCTGAAGATGTTTGCCACCACTGCCAAAATCCTGGGCATTGGAAGAGGAACTATCGGGATTATCTCGAGCAGTTACGAACTCCAAAAGGTATGTTCTACATTGAAATAAATATGCCTCTTAACTCGACTTCTTGGGTACTTGATACCGGATGTGGATCTCATATCTGCAATGACTTGCAGGTAATGACAAGAAGTCGGCGTGTTAGGAAGGGTGAGACCCACTTGAGGCTTGGCAACGGAGCAAGGGTTGCGGCCGAAGCTATCGGATATGTTTATTTATTTATTTCTTCAAATTTTAAGTTGTTGAGAAACGTTTTATTTTTTCCTAAATTAATAAAGAACATTATTTCCGTTTCTATGCTTGATAGTGATGGATATTCTTGTCATTTTGCTAATTCGATTTACAATATTTACAAGAATGAATCTTTGATTGGAATTTGGGAACGCGAAAACGATCTATACACCTTAAAATTGAGAATAGTTCCAACTCGCTATGTGGAAACACACACAACAACAATAAAAAGGAAAAACTATAATCTGAACCTGGCACAACTTTTGCATGCTAGGCTAGGTCATATTTCCTTAAATAGGATGAAAAATTTGTTGGGGATCCGGATCCGCCCCCCGGCTAGGCAGTGGAAGAACATATAACAGGTGTCGGGAGACGATCAATACGAAAACAACAATTCATAATTGTCATACATAGGGCGTTTAGGCGGGTTACCTTGCTGGCACTTGTGCCTGGCTCCAACCGGTATTACAATAATCCGGCTCTTCTCGGTAGATTGCGGTAGAAGAGCGCCAATCCGGTCCACGACCAGATCCGAGACTCCTTCGTCAGGCTGCACTAGAAGCCCTGAAGAGATCAGCACGAACGGATTCTCCACGTCGAGTTGGCCGGAAACCAATTTTCCGGCGAAGACGGCGCGGCGGCGGCGCTTCAAAGCCGAACAAATCTGAATATATTTGCCACCACTGCCAAAAGCCTGGGCATTGGAAGAGGAACTGTCGGGATTATCTCGAGCAGTTACGAACTCCAAAAGGTATGTTCTACATTGAAATAAATATGCCTCTTAACTCGACTTCTTGGGTACTTGATACCGGATGTGGATCTCATATCTGCAATGACTTGCAGGTAATGACAAGAATTCGGCGTGTTAGGAAGGGTGACACCCACTTGAGGCTTGGAAACAGAGCAAGGGTTGCGGCCGAAGCTATCGGATATGTTTATTTATTTATTTCTTCAAATTTTAAGTTGTTGAGAAACGTTTTATTTGTTCCTAAATTAATAAAGAACATTATTTCCGTATGCTTGATAGTGATGGATATTCTTGTCATTTTGCTAATTCGATTTACAATATTTACAAGAATGAATCTTTGATTGGAATTTGGGAACGCGAAAACGATCTATACACCTTAAAATTGAGAATAGTTCCAACTCGCTATGTGGAAACACACACAACAACAATAAAAAGGAAAAATTATAATCTGAACCTGGCACAACTTTTGCATGCTAGGCTAGGTCATATTTACTTAAATAGGATGAAAAATTTGATTAGGAGCGACATGTTTAATATGTCTGATATTAACTCCTTACCAACTTGTGAATCCTGTCTCAAAGGAAAAATGACAAAATTACCCTTCACGGGCAAGCCTGAACGTGCTCAAGGTCTATTGGATTTGATCCATACTGATGTGTGTGGCCCACTGAGCATTGGTACTAAGTCCGGTCACACCTATTTCATCACCTTTATCGATGATCACTCTAGGTATGGGTACTTGTACTTAATGAAGCACAAGTCTGAATCCTTTGAAAAGTTCAGAGAATTCAAGGCTGAAGTAGAAAATCAATTGGGAAGAAGTATTAAAACACTTCGATCCGATCGAGGTGGAGAATACTTGAGTGCCGAATTTCAAGACTATCTTAAAGAGAATGGGATTCTCTCTCAGTGGACCTCTCCGGCCACACCACAACTAAATGGTGTAGCGGAGCATCGTAATAGAACATTGATGGACATGGTTCGATCTATGATAAGCTTCACTGAACTTCCTACCTCGTTTTGGGGCTATGCGCTTGAAACAACGGTAATGTTGTTAAACAATGTCCAAAAAAAGGCAGTGGATAAAACTCCATATGAGATATGGATGGGAAAGCCACCCAAGTACTCGTAATTGAGGATTTGGGGATATCCTGCTTACGTGAAGCAGACAGTGGGAGATAAGCTGGATAACAGATCCATCTAGTGTTACTTCATTGGGTATCCAAAGAATTCTATTGGATACTGATTCTACTATACCAATGAAACAAAAGTGTTTGTTTCTAGAAATTCCACCTTTCTGGAAAAGGAATGTCTACTTGATAAAAAAAAGCAAGATAGTAGAACTCGAAGAGGTTCGAGAACCAACTGAAGTACCAAGTGAATCTCCCGCACTTCAAGGGCCAATCCTTGATATGGACACACCTAGGAGATCTGAAAGGGTTCCTAGGGCTCCTGTTAGACATGGTTTCCTCCTTGAAGATGATCAAAGTGATCAAACTGTTGGATGTGATCCAAGAACCTTCAAGGAGGCAATTTCCGATGCTGATTCTAATTTGTGGCTTGAAGCTATGCAATATGAGATTGACTCAATGCATTCGAACCAAGTCTGGACTCTCTTTTTTATCCTCATTTTGACGGCCCAATAGACTAGGAACACGTTTAGAATACACAGCGACTATTAGATGTGTTTCATGATAGCCATCATACCCACTATCACATCTAACATACGCTTTAGTGTATTCTAGGTCTTTACTCAACACAATTGTAAATCATTACACACATAATGAAAGTAAATAATGCCATATAAGTAAATTCGAATATCATATATAAAGACTGTTTGTACAAGAGTCTATAAAACCCACACGCCACAAGTTGGCTAGTTGGGCATCTACTCTAACAAAATTTGATTAGGAGCGACATGTTTAATATGTCTGATATTAACTCCTTACCAACTTGTGAATCCTGTCTCAAAGGAAAAATGACAAAATTACCCTTCACGGGCAAGCCTGAACGTGCTCAAGGTCTATTGGATTTGATCCATACTGATGTGTGTAGCCCACTGAGCATTGGTACTATGTCCGGTCACACCTATTTCATCACCTTTATCGATGATCACTCTAGGTATGGGTACTTGTACTTAATGAAGCACAAGTCTGAATCCTTTGAAAAGTTCAAAGAATTCAAGACTGAATTAGAAAATCAATTGGGAAGGAGTATTAAAATACTTCGATCCGATCGAGGTGGAGAATACTTGAGTGTCGAATTTTAAGATTATCTTAAAGAGAATGGAGTGGATAAAACTCCATATGAGATATGGATGGGAAAGCCACCCAAGTACTCGTAATTGAGGATTTGGGGATATCCTGCTTACGTGAAGCAGACAGTGGGAGATAAGCTGGATAACAGATCCATCTAGTGTTACTTCATTGGGTATCCAAAGAATTCTATTGGATACTGCTTCTACTATACCAATGAAACAAAAGTGTTTGTTTCTAGAAATTCCACCTTTCTGGAAAAGGAATGTCTACTTGATAAAAAAAAGCAAGATAGTAGAACTCGAAGAGGTTCGAGAACCAACTGAAGTACCAAGTGAATCTCTCGCACTTCAAGGGCCAATCCTTGATATGGACACACCTAGGAGATCTGAAAGGGTTCATAGGGCTCCTGTTAGACATGGTTTCCTCCTTGAAGATGATCAAAGTGATCAAACTGTTGGATGTGATCCAAGAACCTTCAAGGAGGCAATTTTCGATGCTGATTCTAATTTGTGGCTTGAAGCTATGCAATATGAGATTGACTCAATGCATTCGAACCAAGTCTGGACTCTCGTGAATCCTCCCGAAGGAATAGTTCCAATTGAGTGTAAATGGATATACAAGAGAAAACTTGGGCCTGATGGTAAGGTACTGACCTACAAGGCGCGACTGGTCGCGAAAGGTTACACTCAAAGACAAGGTGTTGACTATGATGAAACCTTTTCACCAGTCGCAATGTTCAAGTCAATTAGAATCCTACTAGCCATAGCCGCATGGTACGACTATGAGATATGGCACATGGATGTGAAAACTACATTCCTTAATGGAAACATTAAGGAAGAGATCTATACGACGCAGCCTTAGGGTTTCACATCTGTAGGAAGTGAGCATAAAGTAGATCAATCTACGGTCTCAAGCAAGCATCGAGAAGTTTGAACCTGAGATTTGATGAAACAATTAAAAAATTTGGTTTCATCAAGAATCCCGAGGAGCCATGTGTGTATAAGAAGGTAGCTAAAAATGCTGTGACATTCCTTGTACTTTATGTTGATGACATTCTACTCATTGGGAATGATGTAGGAATGATGTAGCCAACTAAAGTATGGTTATATAGTAGATTCTCTATGAAGGACATGGGTGAAGCATCCTACATTCTAGGTACAGATCTAT
The DNA here is from genome assembly GCA_001598015.1 of Dorcoceras hygrometricum. NCBI lineage: Eukaryota > Viridiplantae > Streptophyta > Magnoliopsida > Lamiales > Gesneriaceae > Dorcoceras > Dorcoceras hygrometricum. The sequence goes on along the minus strand of KV001863.1, from coordinate 948 downwards.
AGAGATAGATCGAAAAAGATGCTCGGACTCACCCAAGCGACCTACATCGATACCATACTTAAGCGGTTCTCTATGGAAGAGACCAAGAGAGGACACCTACCTATTTGCCACATGGTCACTCTATTTAAGTCTATGAGTCCGAAGACTGATGAGGAGATAGAGAGTATGACACGTGTGCCATATTCCTCGGCAATAGATAGTATTATGTATGGTATGATCTCGACTAGACAAGATGTCGCATATGCTCTGAGTGTCACGAGCCGCTACCAAGCCAATCCCGGCCAAATGCATTGGAAGGCTGTGAAAGATATTCTTAAGTACTTACGAAGTACTAAGAATATGTTCATGGTCTATGGGGGTGGTGAACTGAAATTGGAAGGCTACACTGATTCTAGCTTCCGATGCGATGTGGACGATTCGAAGTCAACCTCTGGATTTGTATTCATGCTCAATGGTGGTGCTGTCTCTTGGAAGAGTTCCAAGCAAGACACCATCGCGGATTCAACCACTGAGGCTGAGTACATTGCAGCATCAGCTGCTGCTAAAGAGGTGGTTTGGATGAGGAATTTTGCACAAGAGTTGGGCGTGATTACTGAGGAGTCGGTCCAATCCCGGTGTACTGTGACAACACGGGTGCCGTTGCGCAAGCAAAGGAACCTAGGTCTCACCAAAGATCCAAACACATACTGAGGAAATACCACATAATCCGGGATATTGTGGCTGGAGGTGACATAGCAGTCAAGAGAGTCGCCTCTACAGACAACATTGCTGATCCACTTACGAATTCCTTGCAAGGACCATTGTTTGAAAAATATCGCGAAACAATGGGACTGCATCTCATGAGTAGTTGACTTTAGGGCAAGTGGGAGATTGTTAGAGTAGGTGCCCAACTAGCCAACTTGTGGCGTGTGGGCTCTTGTTGACTCTATGTAAAACGATCTTTATTTA
>KV001859.1:0-13866 GCA_001598015.1 Dorcoceras hygrometricum | reverse complement strand
CCCACTTTAAATGATAATCAAAATATTAATACAACCGAATCACAAAAACCTATTGCATACACCTAAAAAATTGGGCACGACTCTCGATCATCCCAATCATGCATATAATCTAATTAACATGCATAAATTAAATAATCTAATTATTTATCGCAAAATCATATTTTAATCATAAAATCGCATTTTATAATAAAATCGTATTTTGTCGATAAAACCAAATTTTAATCAGCAAAATCATATTTCATTATAAAATCAAAACCGAAATCATACAAAACCTATTGCATACACCTAACAAATTGGGCACGCTCTCGATCATCCCAATCATGCAATTAATCTAATTAACATGCATAAATTAAATAATCTAATTATTTATCGCAAAATCATATTTTAATCATAAAATCGCATTTTATAATAAAATCGTATTTTGTCGATAAAACCAAATTTTAATCAGCAAAATCATATTTCATTATAAAATCATATTTTTACAATTAAAATCACATTTTACTAATTTAATTGTATCAAATTGGGCTCAAAACAATTGTAGGCCCAAAAATCTCAAAATTCCAAAATCGACCAAAACAGGCCCGATATCGTATACCGGCCCGAAAACTTCACGGGCTGCCCGGGACAGGCCCGAACCAAACCCTATAAGAAAACAGCCGTCACGACATCGCCGGAGCATCGCCGGAGCGGCGGTGCCACACGAAAAATTCGCACGGCAGCCGCGCGACGTCGCGCCAAGCGCGACGCACGGCCGCACGCAATTCCTCGCATGTCGCCCGACCAGCGATGGAGCACATTAGCTGACCATCGCGGCAACCAGCGCCCGACTAGCAGCGCCATCGCACAACAGCAGGCCGGCCGCGTGCAACGTCCCGCGACGAGCGGCGCCCGACCAGCGGCGCTACGCTTGCGCGAGTGGCGGCCGCATCGCGCGACCAGCACGGCAGAGGCGCGCGACAAGCATGGCAGGCGCAATGGCGCAGCGGCCGATCTCCAGGTGCGAAGCGGCGCCAAGAGTCGCCCAAATGTCCGGCCACCATGTGCAACCAGTGCGCATGGTATCGCGCAACGTGCGCGCGAACTCGCGCGGCAGCTAGCGCCGCCTCATGCGGCGGCGGCCCGGTGGCCGAGATCAATCCAAAGACTTGATTTGAATCTGAAATTTGATGTTAGATACAATTATGGCACAATTGTATTGATCAGATCTGAAAACCTTGGCTCTGATACCACGGTTGGGATCCGGATCACGCCTCCCGGCGAGGCAGCGGAAGAACAAATAAAACAATATCGGGAGACGATCAATACGATAAAAGCAACATGCTATGACATTCATAGGGCGTTTAAGATTGCTACCTTGCTGGCAACTTGTGCCTGGCTTCGACCGGTTTCGTAAAGAAAACGGCACTTCACGGTAGGCGGTGGTAGATATCGTCAATCAGGTCCACGACCGGAGATGGGATTCCTTCGTCAGCCTGCACTAGAAGGCCTGACGAGATCGGCACGGACGGATTCTCCTCGTCAAGATTGGCCGGAACAATTTCCGGTGAAGAGGCGGCGGCGGCGGCGAGCGGCGCACGGCGGCGTGAGGTTGAGGAGAGGGGGTGGCGGCTATAGTGCTTAGGTTTAGGGTTAATTGTATCAAGTATGTTTAGGTTAAGTCTTAAGTCTATATTAAATAGACTTAGTGATGGATTTGGATCCGGCCCAACGGGCCCGGGTCCAACGGATGAACATTCGTTTCATCTCCATCACTGAGACTTCACCGTAACTCACATCGCCGATCAGATCGGACCGATCGACTCAGTTTCCAAAACCGAATGCTATGATCTAAAAAACCATTTTTCAGAACCCCAGTGCAAAATGACCGTTTTGCCCCTCAACATCGGCAAATCACGATTTGACCTCTGTTGACCTTTTAGGAAGTCGCACTCCCAAAATCCTCTTCGTATGCTCAACACATTGAGCTGAGTATCCGTGCGGGAATCTCGAATCCAGTACTTGTGTGACCCTGAATGGTTCAGGGATACAGCTAGCCGTGGGCCCACAACCATTATGGCTCCGAAATCACAATTCCGGACTTGCCCATCGGATCATGGTAAGAGCGTCTAACAACATCGCCCCATGATCCCCTAGGTATCACTGATAGTGCCTGCAAGAACCAGTTGGTCGTGGTTAGCGTACAGTACGGTCCTTTCAATCCATATATCCCGATCAGATCAACGACCATTGGTAAATCGAGAGTCGCTATAGATCCGATAGCTATGCGTACATCTTGGAGATCGAATAGTGACATCGCGAGTGTAACTAGGTAAACACATTTACCTAAAACACTTCTAGTACTCTGGCCAGAGATTTATACACTATTATCCCCTCAGATAGCATAGGATATCCACGCATGTCTGCGAGTGGTGAATCCTCGACAACGATGCATCGACTCCTACATGCATTGGGGTCTCACCCAATCCCGACGCCTTATGACCCCAAGTGAGTCGGAAAATGGGTCAAAGTGAGACGCCTATCATGTAGAGTCTCAATGACGTTTCGAGTCGTGAGGACTAATCAGTACAACCAAGACCTCGGACTTATCCACTCGACAAATGGTAACCACTTGGAAAGTCCGAACGAGGGTAGTTCGATAGATCACCAGGTCACTATCTATCTGCATGCTCAGAACATCACAATGTTTCCTACCAATGAAACATGGTACTTCGCATCGCAGATACTAGTCTCGAGATCGGGCGGCCTTATCCTTATTTTGACGTCCCAATCGACTAGGAACATGTTCAGAATACACAGTGACTATTAGATGTGTTTCGAACATCACAATGTTTCCTACCAATGAAACATGGTACTTCGCATCGCAGATACTAGTCTCGAGATCGGGCGGCCTTATCCTTATTTTGACGTCCCAATCGACTAGGAACATGTTCAGAATACACAGTGACTATTAGATGTGTTTCATGATAGCCGTCATACCCACTATCACATCTAACATACACTTAAGTGTATTCTTGGTCTTTACTCAATGCAATTTTTAATCATCATACACACAATGAAAGTAAAGAACGCCATATAAAAAAATGCGAATATCATATATAAAGATTGTCATATACAGGAGTCCATGAACCCACATGCCACAAGTTGGCTAGTTGGGCATCTACTCTAACATCGAGCACACATGAAATGCCATCTTTTTTTACTACAGTGTTCGGGGAAGAGATACCTGATTCTGTTGGTGTACCTTCTGGAAGAACGAGCTACTACGACACGGAGAGAGGTGAGTTATCTGTAAACATTATTTTTAAAGATAAAGAAGATGTGATGCATCTGTGAAAGATTATTCTGTTAGAATTTTTAGACGTGAGTACACTGTAGTGGAGAGCACATGCACTTTGTGGAAGGTCCGATGCACGAACATTGCAAGTAGAACCATGTGTCGTTGGGCTTTACGAGCATATTTGAAGTCGAAGACAGGTTATTGGAAAATAACCAAATATGGTGGACCTCATACCTGTATTTCCAACAACGTCGGAATTAACCATCACAACCTAAACAGCAATATGATCGTTCAAAATTTGTTGGGTGTTGTACGATGTAATCCTTCGTACGAGATCAAATATATAATGGAAAATGTGAAAGACAAATACGGATACGAAATCACGTATTCAAAGGCATAGAGAAGTTTGAGTCGCGCGGTCGAAATTATTTATGGTACGTGGGAGAGCTCTGTTCAGCTACTACCAAAGTATATGCGTGCTTTGGTGAAATATAACTCAGGAACAATTGTGGAGTGGAAGCACCTAAGAGCAACCAACCACCCGGTAAAGACATTGAATTATGTGTTTTGGGCTTTCAAGCCTAATATAGATGGGTTTCAACACTGTCGTAAAATATTTAGTGTTGATGGTACTCATTTATATACAAAATATAAGCATAAAATGTTGGTTGCTGTTACTCTCGATGTGAACATCAAGTGCTACCACTTGCTTTTGCCATAGTGGATGAAGAAACTTCTGATTCATGGAAATGGTTCTTAGAAATTATTGGGAGATGTGTGGTTCGAGGAGCAAATGGCGTGTGCTTAATTTCTGATAGGCATAAGGGAATCGTGCGAGCAATAGATGATTTACCCTATTTCCAGCCTCCACATGGTGTACATCGTTTTTGTTTGCGACACGTCTATTCTAATTTCAACTCTAAGTTCAAAGACGTGCATTTAAAAGATTTGTGTTGGGCAGCAGGTACACAACATCAGGTTTTTAAGTTCGATTCGATAATGGAGGCAATCAAGAATAAAAATATTCTGGCTCACAGATATCTGAATGGGATGCAAAGGAGAAATGGTGTTTGGCACATGATTATGGTTGGCGACGTGGGGTGATGATGACGAATATGTCTTAGTGCCTGAATAGTGTTCTCAAAGGTGCTCGCAGGCTACCAATGTCTATAATAGTGCAGTTAACTCTTTCGAGGTGTGTACAATACTTCATAGAACGTGTTAACAAAGGTCAGCGTATGGTTCAACAAAATCAACCGTGGATAGACTATGCACTTCGAAAGTTTGAGGAATGGTCGCGAAAATCCAGCGAGCATCGTGTTACCAACTACGATGTTAGAACCCAAACTTCTTCAGTTGCTACAGCTGGTCGACCAAGTCGTGGACAACATGTTCAAGTTATGCGTATATCCACATGTAATTGTTCATGTGGAAAATGGACAATTTTCTGCATTCCATGTTCTCATGCAATCTGCACAGCTAAATTTCACTCGTTAGATCCTACTACACTTGTGCAATCGTGGTATAATTTATCAGAGTACTTAGCTACCTACGATGGTATATTTGAATCTCTTGCTGATGAAAGATATTGGGATGAACCGGAGTTTCAATTGCAACATAATCCATGTAGGCGTGAAAGAAAAAGATCGGGCAGGGACAGAACAACTCGATTGAGAAACGAAATGGATAGTGTGGTAATCAGAGAGCGTCAACGACGACCAGATATGTAAAATATGAAGAGTAGTGGCTGCAGTTAATTTCTCTTTGTACAACATAATTAATGCAATATGAATTTGTGTTGTAACATTATTTTATGATGTATGTTAAGTGATGACCTTTATGTGACGTTAATTTATTATGTTTGTTAACTTGTTCCAGAATATCTTTCATTGTAATTTTTAAGATGTCAATGTAACAAATATATAGTAAACACATCATATAGATCAACATTAATACAAAATAATAAAACATTCAGTAATACAAATGATGGTCTGTTCCACATTTAGTAGGTCTGCGTCTTCTTCTTCCCCTACCCAACTCCACATCTTCGTCACCCAAATTTTGTTCCCTCGAAGCAGAAGTATCATACTCATCAGCAATATTCTGCTCACCTGAATAGCTCGGGAAAGGGATGGGTGTGACAATATATAATGCCCGAAATACTTAAGAAGAGAATTAGTAATTCCGAGATTTCTAGATTTTCAAATGATAGATTTTGATGAAGGATAAATGATAATATCGGATTTCTTCTGGAAATGTTGTGTGTTGACATCGTCGAATTTCACTAAGTATGGGAACCAGACGAAGCGACCAGACGAAGCGATTTGATAAAAAGCGTTCAGCAGCAAGTTACTGTAGCAAAGTCAACACGGGTCAACAATACTGTAGCTTGCGACTGGTTGAATTTTGAATTCCATTCGTTGCGCTTGTTCTCGTTGCTGCTGGTAGTAGACGCGCAAATACAAGATTCAATGAGGAAGTGCCACGTGTTGATTACTATTGCATGTTAGTCAAAGTTTTTGAATGTTGACTACGAGTTTCGGCAGTTGCGTTGTATTTGAGATGGTTGCTGCTGGTGGTTGGCGCGCACAATTGAAAGGATTCACGAGGGAGTGACGCGTGGCGAGTACTGTTTTGCATGTAGAAACCAACAGCAGGAGTTTCCTTTGTGCAACTGCTGGTTGTTATAGGCGCAGCGACGTCATTTGGTTAAGTGCAACTGCTGGTTTTGAATCGTTGTGAAGGATGGATGCCTGCTGGTTGACCAGCAGTTGGTAGCGATGTGGCATATCTAGTACGGTGTCGTCTAGATTAGTTGACGCGTCGTCGTTTTGAGTAATTTTGCGTAACCAGCTGCTGATGGGTTTTGAAGGGAATTCGAAAACCAGCATCTGGTTCTTTGCAAGAGATATTGTTGCCTGCTGGTAAAACGCTGCAGTGTCGTTTCGTTTAGTTGGAACGGTGTCGTTTCGAGATTGTAATTTCGAATACAACATTTGGTTTCGTCTGCTGATTGTAGCGAGAGGAAAAGAAGGCACCTGCTAAGATATTTCTGCTGATCTCCTCGATTGATTTTAGCGATCAGCAGGCGAGGATTTGAGAGGATTCATCCAATTGTAGGATTTCTTATATGACAAACCATTGAACGGCGACTGATAATAGTTGAGGAATCTGTTAATCGATATCTATGAAATTGAATCTGGCTTCGAAGCGGTGTGAGTATATCCTGATCTGGGAAATCACTACTCAGCATGACACGTGGAATTCATACCGATTGCGTTGGAAATTCCACCAGAACCAGAGACTTGTGCTTATAAATAAGATTGAATTCGAATACTGGGAACACCGTGAATATTGATATTGAACTATGATTCTGTGAAGTGTTGAAACAGAGTTTGAAAACAAGAAGTGAAGTGTTTTCAAACCAGAGAAAACGAAGGTATAATTTGACAGAAGAGTCAGGGATTAGATTACTCGAGAATGATATTTCTTGAGTATCCCAATGAAATCACATACATGTTTGATTACTGTTCTTGATTTAGAACTTGAATTGTGTATGTGTCGATCCATCACAGGTAGTGGATCTTTTATATTTGCATGACATTGCATAACGAAGAGAATTGAATTGATTCTAATGTCCAGGACTGAGTTGGCCTGATTTTCGAAGTCGGATATGGTTTCGATAGATGAATATTCATGTCAAGATCATATACGAATCTTGATGGCATCAAACTGAAATGGAATCAATTCTGGGCCCGAAAAGATGAGATTGAATCACGCATTGCATTTTATTTCAGTTGATATACTGTTCGCTTGATATTATGCATACCTGCTGATTATACTGAGATGATTCTCACCGGAGTTTATCCGGCTGTTGTTTTGTTTTGTATGCGTGCACGACAGGAAAGTGAGCACGGAATTGGATTGGGCACGGGTTGTGAGGATTGAGAGTTTAGATTTGTGATTAATTGATTTGAATTGGGATTAATCTCGCGTGATTTGAGGAAATTGCGAAGGGGATGAAGTTCCTGCTGGATTTTTGAGTGTAGCGTTGATTTTGGAGAAACTGGAATCAGCAGGGTACTGTAGATCGTGCTGGTTTTGATTTAAGATTGAAGATCTGCTGGTTTTGGTGCGAATTTGAACGAGGAAGTGACGCGTGTTAGTCAACATTTTGGAGTGTTGACTATTAATTCAGCAGATGACTATTTAGATTCAGCAGATGCGCTTGTGAAGAGAGATCAGCAGATGGTTTGAGAGCTGCTGATAGATATGATGGCGTAGGCGTGACGTGATGTTTGCTGCTGATTGTAATTGCGTTGTATTGCTTGCTGCTGATCAGCAGATGCGCAATACTAGCGTTGAGAAGCGGCGTCGTTTGAGTTAGTGGAAACGCTGCGTTTTGAGCTTTTCGTTGAGAGTTCAGCAGATGCGCAATTTCAAAGGCGTCGAGATGCGTCGTCGTTTTGAGAACTTCGCGCGATCAGCAGATGGTTTGTTTTGCTTGCGAGAGTTGTTGTCTGCTGATTTTGCTACGGCGTCGTTTAGATTAGTTAGAACGGTGTCGTTTTGCAGTGTTAGCGCGCGGTTGTTGATTTGTTAGTTGCTGCTGAATTTTACGAAAAGGAATAGAGGGTGGCTGCTGATTGCTTCCTGCTGGTTTCTTTGGCTGAATAGTATGAATCAGCAGGTGAGATTTGAAGAGGTATATATATATAAGTGTTGATCGACACTTAGATTTTTTTTTTGAGCCAGACATCTCTTTTCTTCTTCAAACCCTCGACGAGTTACTGTTCACCATCTTCTCCTATCGTCATTTCCTGTCGATTCCAGCCTTCGTTTTTGATAATCTTGGTGGCGCTGGACTCTTTGAGACTTGCTCTTTCCATTGATGCTAGTTTGGAAATTTGGAGCGTCGAGTTGAGAATTTCGAAGGCCCTGCTCGTTCGTGAATTGCGGGCTGTGTGGAGTAGATTCAGCAGTTGGTTCTTTTAAGCTTGTGGTGAGCATTTCTTATAGTTTGAGCTCGGATATTAGTAGTTAATGCCTGCGTAGAAGTATAGGAATTGAATTAGACTTCTGGCAGTAGGATTAGCATACGTATGATGAGATTGAGCTAAGATTTTAGCTATGTTGTAACAGATTTGAGCTTCCAGGAAGTCTCTGCTGCGTGATTTGAGCCAGGAGAATCTGTTAGGTAAATTGAGGAATTGAGGTACGACTGAGCAGCCCTTAGCAGTTGAACTTGAACATGGCTAGTTATCGATGTTGTGAATTGTGGTTATGTGACTTACGTGAAATTGAATTATGGAATTGATTGAGTTATGCTTTATCTCACGTATTATGCATTGTATGCTTTATGCTTTGATATCGAATGGCATTCATGCATACATCTTGAGCCTGAATTGACAGATTGATTTGATTACCTGATTGGGTGCCACGTTGTGACTGGCCGACTGTTGAGTCGTGTCCGAAAAGTCCAACGCTATCGTCGGAGTGGTGACTACCGGATTCGAGTGTCTACCACCGAGCTGTGATGGGCTGACGGGCCCCGATGATCACGGACCGATGATTTCCACCGGCTGATTGGCTGTGCGTGGTATAGAGGCTTGATTTGAGTTGCCAGTTGATAGACTGGTCTAGCAATCCGACTTCTTGATAGCCCTCATGCATTCATAGCATTGATTATAGCATGTTGCATGTTTACTGCTTTGATAGCTCTTCGTACTGAGGCTTGACCTCGTATTTCTTTTCCTGCTTTTGTTGTTTGGGTCTGTGTTACCCATTTGCAGGAGTTTCAGGTAACCAAGCTGGACCGAGTGGAAGTTCAGTTGGTCGATCCCCGCATCCCTGAGTCCCAGTTTACTTATGATATGTATTGAACCGGGGGATGTCCCGTGTTTTATTGTATTTGGGGATCGAAAAGAAAATTTTTGTTTACCTCAATTCTCGTGGCCCCGTTGGGTTCGGGAGTCAAAGAGTATATCCTGATCTGGGAAATCACTGCATGACACATCTTTTATATTTGCATGACATTGCATAACGAAGAGAATTGAATTGATTCTAATGCCCAGGCATGAGTTGGCCTGATTTTCGAAGGCAAAGATGGTTTCGATATATGAATATTCATGTCAAGATCATATACGAATCTTGATGGCATCGAACTGAAATGGAATCAATTCTGGGCCCGAAGATATGAGATTGAATCATGCATTGCATTTTATTTCAGTTGATATACTGTTTGCTTGATATTATGCATACCTACTGAGATGATTCTCACCGGAGTTTATCCGGCTGTTGTTTTGTTTTGTTTTGTATGCGTGCATGACAACAGGAAAGTGAGCACGGAGTTGGATTGGGCACGGGTAGTGAGAGCTGGCTACCGAGACGAAGAACAACAAAAGAGAAGAACTACTAGACATCTGCTGATAGCATAGTTTTCATATAGTTAGCGTGAGCATGAAATCTGGTTTTGCTACTGCTGGTCAGCTTTTGTATTAGCAACATAGTATGTAATAACTATTGTACTGGTTTGCTTCAGTTATACATGAATAATTCTTGTAGGGCAAACGTAGAGATGTGTTATTACCAAGAACCAGCTTTGGGAACAACTTGAAAAAAAAAAAAATTCCCAGACTTAATTTCGAAGATTAAATTAGATGCTAACTAAACGCCCATAAGATGAGATTAGAAGATTAATTGTGAGCAGAGAGCCTCACAACAGGTGGTATCAGAGCTGATTAAACCATTACGAGACTGAATTAAGATAGATGAGTGGGGTAGATTGATTTATCCTGATTAATTTCATAACCATTGATTGCATGCTTGTGTGGTATATGGCTTACTGTTTTGAATTTACATCACTTGATTATTGTGATAAAAATGGTAAGAGTATACCGAGAAGTTGAAAGAATTACATGCTCTTTGAGAAGAGAATAAGTAGCATGTATTGAATTACCCCTGAATCAGAACTCGATCTCTTGAGAAGCAGTATATTCATGAATGTTACTCAGAGGAGGGACTGAGACTGACTTATTAGCAATTGATGAGGAAATTTGATCAGTCTGTTTGATTTTTAGATATGCCTCCTCGAAGAACAACTACTCGGCAGACTGGGATAATTCCTAGAACAGAGCAGGGTAGTACACCGACTGATATGTTGAATGCAGCTGCAACCCCGATGGAAACCTTGTTGAAACGATTTCAGTCTTTTAAACCACCGACTTTGACAGGAATCGAAAGTGCGATTGTGACACCAGAACCCAACGGGGCCACGAGAATTGGGGTAAATAAAAATTTTCGAATAAAAGAAGGCTAAAAGGTAATTTTGTTATAGGCTGTATTTCCTATAACTTGAAAGAATCAAAACACAAGAAAATTTCAAAGATCAGCAGGTACCTAATTTGCGCGCTAACTGCTAAAGACATTTGCGGAAAAACAGTTTGTATTGATAATTGCAATTGCGATTTACAACAGCTGATATTCTAAGTAAATATACAACCGTTGCTAATCTAATACAGTACAATCTAAATCAAAACGATACAGCTGAGACACGGAAAACGTAGGCCTTGGATAAACACAACGCCACCCAGCTGCTGGTTTCAAGTTTCACCTGCTGTTCCTCCATCAGTTGTCGCACCTGCACCATTTTAAAAGCTAGTGAGCCTAAAGGCTCAGCAAGTAAAACATTAATCTAATACAGTACAATCTAAATCAAAACGATACAGCTGAGACACGGAAAACGTAGGCCTTGGATAAACACAACGCCACCCAGCTGCTGGTTTCAAGTTTCACCTGCTGTTCCTCCATCAGTTGTCGCACCTGCACCATTTTAAAAGCTAGTGAGCCTAAAGGCTCAGCAAGTAAAACATGAGTAATAACAATTTCATAAAACGCAGGCAGACATCTGAACATTCATAAACAATTCGTTCATGATATTAAAGACAGGGGATAATAGCCCAGCTCTAACACCATTTCCTTTTCTTTAGACTATGGCATATAAGCTCCTCATGGTCCGTTATGCACTTTGATCAAAATGACTCCCGATATCAGTTGTAGCATATAGCTCGTTATGAAAGGGCAGCCGACATCTAGACAACTGCTCACCCTTCTCGTTGGTGACCGTCAACTATCTATGCCATAATCTTAAAATAAACTTTGATCCATTACATTCTTTCGTAAAACATTCCTTGAATTTCTGTAAATCATCGGGTTCCATCATTTTAAACATTTGCTTCCATTTTAAAACTTTACTGAGTATCGAATTCGACTTTGGAAACGTATCGTTGAAATGAAACTGGTGAAAGGCAAAACCAGTCGCAAGAAAATGGAACATCACTTATGAAATAAAACAGATCTCTGCTGTTTGCAAATATCGTTAAAATGAACCAGCTGGAATAAACAGAAACCAGCTGCAAGATCTTTTACTAAGACAATCGTATTTAAATGAAACGAAGTCGTGGAAGTAAATAGCAGGTAGGATAACAAGACTATCTGCTGATATTTTATAACTTAAAGGGACGACGTCGTTAGCGCATCGATCAGTCACAAAGAAAAGCGCTAACACGATTATATAAATGAATAGTACCAGTCGCAAGACTAATACCAGCTGAAATGAGCAGCACTTAGAAATGAATAAAGCAACTGCTGAACTATCTCTATGGAATGCATCTGCTGGTGAACAGTGCATCTGCTGATTTTATGAAAACAACGCAACTGCTGAATTCTAACAAAGGAATGCAGCTGCTAATTTTGACAAGGAAAGATGCACCTGCTGATAAACAGTGCATCTGCTGGAATTTACGAAAGACACTTGTAGCATCGAAACAATGATCGCGCTACCAGCCGTCGCTTATTAAACCAGACTTTATACTGATTCAACTAGCAACTACCGATTACACAATAATCAAATCCCGACATTACAGCAAAAGGAAGAACATTCGTAAACATTATAACAATGCAGCTGCTGAATCTTAACAAGGAGATACAGCTGCTGAAACATAACTCGACGTTTGTAACATCAAAACAACAACTATGCCATCAGCCGTTGCCTATCAAACCATACTTTATAATGATTCAACCAGCAACTACCGATTACACAATCATCAAATTCTGATATTACATCTACTGCGAGAAGAAAATTCATAACATTCTGGAAATAAATTCGAATCCTCAGTACATTTAAAACATTCATGACTTTCTGAAAAACATTCTGGAAGCATCTTAAACATCAAAACATCATTTTCGAACCCATCTTTCTTTCCTTTTCATGTCTAAATCATCTCAAACATGAACTTTAAACATTTCTTAAACATACAGGCAAGCAGATCCATAAAAACAACAATATAAGCTTTAAATGGTGTAGCAAAGGATCAGCTTTTACATGCCTTAAACAAAGCTTTGCGACAACAGCTAATTCCTGCAGAAATCTCCCTTTGAGCAACGCACGAACTCTTCTGGAAATATTTTGAAGAACACTTTAAAACTTTTCTTTGCAAATGATGAAAATCTTACTTTGAAAACAGGTTTTTATATGAAAGGGATTAGTGGCAAGCTACTTGTGAAATCAAGCATGACACACTTCTAAAGTTTAGTAAAATTCCCTTCATATCATTTTAATTTGTAAAACACCAAACCCTTTCCAAAAGAAATCATTTCACCTCCTTAAAACATTTTCCAATCAATTAAAATCCAGCTCGTGCATCGCTCATTGGAGTCGTCTGCTGGTACCAACCGCAGCGCTCAGCCGCAGCGCTCAGCCGCAGCGCATCCTACTTGTTGACATCAATAAATCAGCAAATACAATACATTTAAAATTGCCAATTTGGCCCATAAAATCAATAAAATGCATAAATGTGGTCCTATGGATTTTGGGGCGTTACAACTCTACCCTCCTTATTGAAATTTCGTCCTCGAAATTTACGTACCAAATAAATATGGGTAAATACTTAGCATATCAGCTTCTGTTTCCCACGTTGCTTCTCGCTCCGACTGGTTGGACCATTGTATCTTAACCATAGGAATGCTACGGTTTCTTAATCTTCTAGTTTCTCGGAGGAGAATTATTTCTGGTCGCTCTTCGTAACTTAAATCTGGTGCTAAATGAATTGGCTCATGACTCAGCACATGCGAAGGATGGGGAATATATTTCCTCAAAGCTGATACGTGAAAAACATTGTGCACTGCTGACATTTGTGGAGGCAGCGCTAGTCGATAGGCGAGCGTTCCTACCTTCTCTAAAATCTCGTATGGTCCAATATACCTTGGACTCAACTTTCCTTTCTTTCCAAAACGCATAACTCCTTTCATCGGAGCTATTCTAAAAAATACTCGATCACCTGTCTCAAAATTCAGCTCCCTTCTTCGATTATCTGCGTAACTCTTCTGCCGACTTTGAGCAGCTTTCATTCTTTCTCTTATTCTTCTAACAGCTGCTGCTGTTTGTTCCACTACATCTGGTCCCAAACCAGCTCTTTCACCAACTTCATCCCAATGAAGTGGTGTTCTACACTTTCTGCCATACAAAGCTTCATATGGAGCCATTTGAATCGAAGCTTGGTAAACTGTTATTGTAGGCAAACTCTACCAGT
>KV001858.1:1452-17737 GCA_001598015.1 Dorcoceras hygrometricum | reverse complement strand
ACTTCTCATCGCAGATACTAGTCTCGAACTCGGGCGGCCTTATCCTCATTTTGACGGCCCAATCGACTAGGAACATGTTCAGAATACACAGCGACTATTAGATGTGTTTCATGATATCCGTCATACCCACTATCACATCTAACATACGCTTAGGTGTATTCTAGGTCTTTACTCAACGCAATTGTTAATCATTACACACATAACGAAAGTAAAGAATGCCATATAAAAGAATGTGAATATTATATATAAAGACTGTTTCATACAAGAGTCTATAAACCCACACGCCACAAGTTGGATAGTTGGGCATCTACTCTAACAAATATCATGTCTTAAGACCACTCCTAGACCACCATAGGACTCCTATGAACCTCCTGAGATCGAGCCATGACCCCTAAGGCAGCCTCTCGACCGAAGTCATGCAAAGAAAATCGAGAAAGTCATGGTGCTACATGAGGTCTGCATGGATCATGAACAAAGATGTAAGAATTCGAAATAATCACATAAAAATCCAAGCATAATTTCATAAAAACAGATTACTATGACTTAAATGGCGAGAAAAAGAGTTGATATCACATGCCTGGTTCGTAAAAGAGGTAGATCGACGAGTTACCGACGTTGCAGGCGCGAGCCCCGTGCACAACCGGCTTTGGATCACCAAAATAAACCAAGAACTTAATATTTTCGAAACTTTTGAGTTGTGGGGAGGAGGGGGACGGCTGTTGCATATAATGGAGGCTAGATTTGATTCAAATTTGTGTTTAAGAAATAATGAATGTGAATAATATGACCCCTATTGATTTAATTAAGAAAAATACAAGCTTTCCCCTCTAATTAATTTAAAAAGGTACTTAAAACTCACAATTGTGCTTTAATGGTTACATAATTTCGAAATCTAGGCCTCCTCACATTTTAAAATACCTTAAAACTCAATAAAACAGCCCGTATAGGCGAAAAACGGGTTCTCCTCCAAAATAATTAAAAATCCTAATTTTCAAAAATTGCTGCTTAATATAAAATAATTTCATTCGTAAAATCAAATAACTAAAAATCTCAAATTATTTTCATCCCGTTCGACCCTAATCTCGTCTACGCGTCCGTAGCTCAAGCAGACTGAAAAAATAACACATATACCATGCAGCATAAAATCATGAAAAATTAACCTAATAAGGCATGTAATCATCTAAAAATATTTTTCCCCTAGTCATGCACTTATTTCTACGTAGTCAGGAAATTCTAGGCGTTACAGCTAGTATATGTGTTTGGTTTAGCAGGTGTGAGATCTGTTGTAATGCCCGACATAATTAAGAAGAGATTTCCAGATTTTCAAATGATAGATTTTGATGAAGCTTGATTATGAGCTCGGATTTCTTTGGGTAATTAAGGAATTTGGCATCGTTGGATTCCGCTAAGTAATCGGGAACCAGACGAAGCAAAGAATTTGATAAAAACGTTCAGCAGCAGGTTACTGTAGCAAAGTCAATGCGGGTCAACACTACTGTAGCTTGCGACTGGTTGAATTTTTAATTCCAGTCGTTGCGATTGAGTCTCGTAGCTGCTGGTGGTTGGTGGTTGGCGCGCACAATTGAAAGGATCCACGAGCGAGTGACGCGTGGCGAGTACTGTTTTTGCATGTAGAAACCAGCAGCAGGAGTTTACTTTGTGCAACTGCTGGTTGTTATAGGAGCAGCGACGTTGTTTGGGTAAGAGAAACTGCTGATTTTAAATCGTTGTGACGGATGGATTCCTGCTGGTTGACCAGCAGTTGGTAGCGATGTGGCATATCTAGTACGACGTCATCTAGATTAGTTGATGCGTCGTCGTTTTGAGTAATTTTGTGTAACCAGCTGCTGATGGGTTTTTAAGGGAATTCGACAACCAGAATTTGGTTCTTTGCAAGAGATATTGTTGCCTGCTGGTAAAAGGCTGCGGCGTCGTTTTGTTTAGGTGGAACGGTGTCGTTTCGAGATTGTAATTTCGAATACAACATTTGATTTCTTCTGCTGATTTTAACGAGAGTTCCTTACGCACCTGCTGGTTTGTATTCATGCGGCGACTGGTTGTTGCTTCTACTGAATAACAAGAGGATGATACTTCCAGTCGAGGGAATGCAATATGACTATGTTGAACAGCGACTGAGTTTTTTTAATGATGAAATCTGTTAGTGTGACAGCTGATTGAGAAAGCTGATTTTGTTGCGACTGAATATTACACCAACCGAATAGAGCTACGGCTTCTAGTCGTGAGACTTAGTAGCATCAGCTGCGAGAATTTCTTTATACCACGAAGAACAGTGGATACGCTCTACCTACTGATCGAAGAAGCTGGATTCGAAGCGGTGGGAGTTTATCCTATATCGAAGCGGTGGAGTTTATCCTATAACGGTTAATAAATAATCAGCATGACACGTGGAATTCGAATTGAACACGTTGGAAATGCTGCAGAAAAACAGAGATCGTTGTCTATAAATAAGAGTGAATTCGAAATATTGAGAACATCTTGACTACAGATATCGGACTTTGATTCTGTGAAGTTCTCAGGAAGTGTTGAAACAGAGTCTGAGTAAAGTATTTTGAAAACAGAGGAACGAAGGTATAATTTAGCAGAAGAGTCCGAGATTAGATTACTCGAGAATGATATTTCTTGAGTATCCCGCTGAAATCACATACATGTTTGATTACTGTTCTTGATTTAGAACTTGAATTGTGTATGCGTCGATCCATCACAGGTAGTGGATCTTTTATATTTGCATGATATTGCATAACGAAGAGAATTGAATTGATTTTAATGCCCAGGACTGAGTTGGCCTGATTTTCGAAGCCGGAGATGCTTTCGATAGATGAATATTCATGTCAAGATCGGATACGAATCTTGATGGCACCGAACTGAAAGAGAATCAATTCTGGGCCCGAAGAGATGAGATTGAATCATGCATTGCATTTTATTTCAGCTGATATACTGTTATTTGTTGCTTGATATTATGCATACCTGCTGATTATACTAAGAAATGTTCTCACCGGAGTTTATCCGGCTGTTGTTTTGTTTTGTATGTGTGCATGACAACAGGAGGAAAAAACTAGTGGGAGTAAACATGGGTAGCGAAAGATAACTACTTAGAAGAAGGGCCAGCAGCAAGAAGACTTGACACCAGCTGAGAGACTCTGTTTTGCGTAGTTAATCTTAGGTTGCTAGAATCTGATGTTGTACCTAGAATCAAACTTGTACTTGTGAATTTAAGTTGTAACAACCTGGTACAATAGTGTTACTATGAATGAATGGCTTTTGCGATACAAATAGACATTTTTTAGCCTTTAGCCTTCTGCTGTTTAAAAACAAAACATACGAACCAGATTAGATTTAATAAACTTGTTTAGTTTAAATTAATAACCCACTGATTGAGATTAGAGACTAATTGTGAGCAGAGAGCCTCACATCTGTGTTGCTCGGGACTGCTTTGTTGTAATTATAGCTCAGAAGAATTGAGGTACGGATGTGAGCTTGTTTTACAGCTTTGGATTCAGCATGGGTGATTAGGCTTGCTGTTGTGTATGCTTTGCTTCGTTGCATATGTTCTGTGTTGGACATTTTATCTGTTGCATACACGCATTATCATATTGAGCTCAGATCTGTTATAGCCGTGCCTTTTGTGCCTTGTTGTATTGATCAGTGCGTTCTAGGATGCTGTTAGAGGCTGAGCGGGTAACTCCCGTACCTCATCTCCCTGCTGGGATCTGTTATCTACTATGAGCGGAGTGGGTATCTCCCACAACTTATGAGTTAGGCAACAGCAGGTTGAGCTGTGTTTTGCATCTGGTGCCGTGTGTTGAGACGAGTGGGTAGCTCCCATATACTCACAACCCCGTGGCCACTGTTGCTTAGTTGATTCGTATCTGTTCTTGATCAGCCTTGAGATTCTGGCTCCCTGCCATTGTTTGTAGCCTCCCGTCTGTACTCAGCTATTCATGCATAGCATTTGCATATTACCTGTTGCTTTTCTTTAGCTGTTTTATATTGATCTCCGTACTGGTGGTTTGACCCCATGTCCCTCTGGGGCTGGTGTTGTTTGCCTGTGTATGTGTTTTTAGGTTACCATGGTTATTCAGCTGGTCGTGGAGTTGACGCAGCTGGAGGTGCCCCAAGAGGTGGTTAGAGTGTCTCAGTTAGCGTATAGCATATATGTATAAGCACTGTTAGTCGAGGAGTGTCCTGTGCTTTATTCTGTTCCAGTTGTATTCTGTAGTGCTTGTATCTGTGAATGCTGTACTGTTGTACTGAGTGATTTTAAGACTGGGATATTTTGAGTATTGCTGTATTTTAAATTATGTAATCTTTCAGTCAGGCCAAAAGCGAAAATTTTAACCACTATTTTATTGCTTCCACTAGTGTTTGCGTGGTTTAACTCCGTGTTGTGCACGAGGCCTAACATTTCTAAACATCCTGCATGTTTAGTATTGATTTTATCGCGTATGAGCATTAGGCCGTGCTGGAGCCAGACGCACGTTGCTTGCTCATCGTGCAGTGTGCCGCACGGGCGCTGCGCGTACGATGCGGCACATCACGCACCCACCTCGCTGGCCGCACGCCCCTGTGCTTGCAGCAGCTTGGGCCATGCGACGGTGTCAGGGTGGTGGTTGGCGATGATTCGGTGGTGATGATGACCTAGGGCACTGAATGGGCCTGTCCCGGGAAGCTCGACGGGTTTCGGGTCAATTCTTGCTATCGAGCTTTTTCGATCAGAATTAATTTTGAATTTTTTCGAGCTGTTGGCCTGAAATTGTTTAAAGCCAAAAATTAATTTCAAAATTATTTTTTGGAAAAATTATATTTTATGAAAATTCAATTTTCTTCTTTCAAGTTAATTACTATTGAAAATAATTATTTTATGTAATTAAATTGACAAAATATGATTTTATTTATGAAATATTATTTTATATTTAAAATGTAATTTCTGTTGGATAAAATCTAATTTGATTTGATTGTTTTAATTATGTAAAATAATTTGATTGATTGTATAAATAACATGTTATTAGATAATTAGTATATATATTTGATATATTTAATTGTTGAATCCACACATGTTTAAAATATGATTTAAAATTAATGAGACCAAATTTCAAAAATAAAATCCCTCATTTTAAATGTGATTTAAAATTTATATCAAGATTAAAGTTTCATGATTAAATTGAAGAAATTTAGTTTGATGATAATTATGAATTAAGATGACAAAACGTAATCTAAGAGAGTCCATCATAGACAGGCTTAAAAATGGCTCGTATCAGCTGGGCTCACTGAAGGGCTTTGCTTTTTCTTACGAAGTTGGGTTTTAAGTAGACCTTAACTTTTCCAATGACCTGGAAGCACTCATAGAGAATGTTAGTTAATAGCTCCTAAATTGATCATAAAAAAAACTTTATTCGATAAGATCATGAAGCTAAGGGAATTTAAATACTGTTTAAAATTTCCTACCTTCCATCAACAATGGGTCTACGTCGATACTACCCGCATACATATCCCGGCTCATATTATTGAGAGGGTTCTGTGTGCCGAAAAGCTGTGCGCGCCATTGACAGTTGCTGTGAGTTGGATAGAACTCCCATGGCGTTGGCTCATATTATTGGGGACGTTATGGTGACCGTCCAATACAACTCAACATTGATAGGTCATCTTGACACATGATTGTAATAGACGTCATAGTACTGGGCCCTTACTAGATGTGAGGTGAATACATGGGGGTTGCACCTTTAACGCCCGGAAAATCCATAAACCCACGAGTCATTTAATTTGTTTTGAAGGGATTAAATTGATATTTTCTATCTGTTAATATTGCAGCTTTATCCTGAGCTGAGTTCTTCGATTTTTAATCTGGGTGGTTCGCGAGCGGTTCATGCGAGAGTAAACCCGAGCACGGTTCAGATTTTTAAATAAAAAAAAATATTTTCTTTTAGCAAAATGATTACTCTAAGCATGCCTTCAGTATCTTTTCAAGCACATTTATTACTGTTAGCCGCATAATGCAGTAAAGTGTGAATAATTACTATTGGGGTGCTACAGACAACGCCCATCCTGCTTAATAACTCCTGTAAGGAGTTGAGTGTGCATTTCTAAACCAAAGATCAATCAAAATATTTTCTTCAGAGTAAACGTTCCAATCGTGCTTGTGGGATATTCAAGTCGGAGCTGTTCTCTGCACCCCGCCATCCAGTTTAAGGCAAGTAAACTCAATTTTTTGCTGCTTCTGGCATAGTATATTTTGCTTTTCCCTACATGCTGTTGTTCGCATCTGTTCAAAGTTTGAGTAGCGTTTAAAGGTTTTAAAATTATGTTAGGATCTGTATTTCTCTTAGAGATTTCGAAAATGGTTTTTAAAGTTCCCAAATGTTTTACAGTGGAGTTTCTATGAAGGTTGGAGCTGTCGTCTTCTTTTTAAACTATATAGGTTGTACGTATGTAGCTTCAGAGTAGCGTTCTCTGTGCAAAAAAATAAGTTGTGATGAATGTTTAGGGATGAGGTTCTGAGCTGACAGGCGAAGATGGTCTAGTTAGAGTGTTTTTCTGGTATCGAATAAGCTTAGCTAATCGGTTTGGACTTCTCCAAGCTGTTTCCAGTACTTGTGCTGGATAGTTAAGGATGAGGTCTGAGCTGATAGGCAAGCTGGTCTAATTGGAACGCTTTTCTGATATGATAAGCTTAGCTAATCGGTTTGAACTTCTCCAAGCTGTTTTCACTGGCTAGCTAAGGACGAGGTTCTGAGTCGAAACGAACCAGACTCTAGAAATTTTTTTTTTTAAAAATCATGTGCGGAATAAATAACTAATAGGTTTGGCTCGTCCCCTTTTAAATCGTTTTCTCAACAATACTTGAAACAGAAGTAATTAAATATTTTAAACATAAAATCATTCATATTTTTAAACAAAAAACAGACTGAGTAAAAGTACTGAACATGAACATGTTGAAAATTAATATCTGAAAAGCGTATCATAACAAATTAAAGACATCATAGTGGTCAGGGGTACTGCTGCAACAGGCGCCCATAGGTCCTCACCATCGGTCGGCATGAAATCAACAGGGTCATCACCTGCACCTAGTGAGCCTAGAGGCTCGGCATGCTCTATCTTTTAAATAGCAAGGTACATATACATAAAGTCACATGCGAGCACATACTTGTAATAAAATACGTTAAAACATGCATGCATGGATGATCTTAAAACCTTGTTCGTACATTTCATAACATATCATAACATATAGCGTACATAAGGCATGACATAACGTAACATGAAAAGCGTATGAGTCGTATCAGTGAATGCGAGAGGGCGTGTTACTTGAAGTCGAAATAACCAACGTACGTGGCAGTGCGGTTCACCCGAACTTACCTCGGGATCCCAAGCACCTACTATGCAACTTCACCATATCGTGATCACATGGATCCATAGGCTCGTAATCATACATTAAAACAGGGGATCCCCGGGCCCGGCTACCCGGCTAGCTCCCATCATTAAACTTTGTCACATCCTTCAATCCCTCGGGTTTTATCTTTAAAAAAAATCATACCTGATCGTTTCATAGAATCTCATGATGCGTGAATTTCTTAAAATCATGTAATTTAAAAGCTTAGTCCGTCAATGTATATTTAATACTTTCATTTAAAACATTTACGTACGTAGAATACTACATATATAATTAAATATACATTCACGGGCTTCTACATTTTAATTTCGGTCAGGGACTGGTTCAGGAGCCTGACCCACTAAATCTAGTCTTTACTTTAAAATTGAACTTAGCCCATAATTTTAAAATTCACCTTTAACATCCCTAAAATACTCCAATTTTGACTAATTCCAAATCAATTGACCAATTGTGACCTTGAAATCAAAGATCAATTTTGACTTAAAAATGAATTGACCAATTTTGACTCTAAAATCCAAGTTAAAATCCCAATACCCTCAATTTTGACTTTAAAATCTTAAAATAAAGTATTAGGTCCAAATTAATTAAATTTTGACTAAAATATTTGACTTTAAAAGATTTGACCAAAAATCATAAAATTGATCCTTCATCTTTAAAATTAAAATAACCGATCCATAATTAAAATAACTCGGACCATATTTAAACATTTTGACTCGACACTCGACCCGGTCTAGCCGAACAAATTAAACCGCTCCAATTGAACCGGTCGGCTCCCTCATGCAAACCCTACCTAGCGCCGCACACAACCATGCACGACGCCACTTCCCACAGTTCGTACGCGTGCTCCAGCCGCCCATGGCCGGAGCCCTGATGACTGGACGACCCCCAGGTCCAGCCGATCCTTCTCAGACCAGCCATGGTCCAAGCCACGATCGCACGAGGGAGAACGACCCGCGAGAAGAGAACGCATGCTCACGTCCGAGAGGGCGGACTTCTACCCAAGACCTGGCTCAACCAAGGCATTCGAGCCATATATTCCTCACCTAGGGACCAGTACTCACCCGCCTATGTGACCCCTTGAACCTTTCACAACCGAGCAACACATGATTAAATAAAAAACGTCCGTATAGGCGAAAAACGGGTTTCCCTAAAATATAATAATAAAAACCCTTATTTTCAGAAATTGCTGCTTAAAAATAATAAATTCATTCATAAAACCTTAAGGGCTTAAAAATATGAAGTTTTCGAAGGGGCTGCTATGAGAGGAGGGGGATGGCTATCATGGAGTGGAGGAGGCTAGGTTTTTGCAAAAGTTTGTGTTTGAAATAATTAGGGTTCCAAAAATGACCCCTAAGGCTTAATTAAGAAATTTAAAAGGATTTTTACATGCTCATTCATCCACTAATTGAAATGCTAATTAAAACTTTAAAATTGGTTTAAAAATGTCTAATTTTCGTAATAAAAGTTTCCTCAAATTTTAAAACACATTAAAATCTAATAAAACAGTCCGTATAGGCGAAAAACGGGTTTCCCTAAAATATAATAATAAAAACCCTTATTTTCAGAAATTACTGCTTAAAAATAATAAATTCATTCATAAAACCTTAAGGGCATAAAAATATCAAATTATTTTTCTCGGTCATCCCTAGTATGGTCCACGCGTCCGTAACACAAACAGACTAAAAACAAGACATGCATACTATGCAACATAAAAATCATAAATAAATCACATAAAATGGCATGGAATCATCTAAAATTACTTTCCTCCTAGTCATGCACCATTTTCTACATATTCAGGAATTTCTAGGCGTTACAACTCTCCCCCTTATAGGAATTTTGTACCCAAAATTAAGTACGTACCGAAAATCTCCGGGTAGCGCGTCCGCATATCGGCCTCAGTCTCCGAGGTAGCCTCATCCTCTGAGTGATTTTGCCACTGGACCTTGACCATCCAAATACTCCACGCTCTCAGCCTGCGCTCCTCTCGAGCCAAAATCTGTACTGGACGCTCCTCAAAAGATAAGTCTGGCGCCAACTGGAGCGGCTCAAATCTAAAACGTGCGACGGATTCGGAACATACTTCCGTAGCATCGAGATGTGGAAGACATTATGGACCACTGACAAAGTGGGTGGTAACGTTACTCGATACGCCAGAGTACCAACTCTCTCCAAAATCTCGAATGGCCCAATAAACCTCGGGCTGAGCTTGCCCCTCCGGCCAAAGCGCATCACGCCCTTCATGTGCGAGATCCTCACGAAGACATGGTCCCCAACAGCTAATTCCAGATCTCGTTGTCTATGATCGGAATAACTCTTCTGAAGACTCTGGGCTGTCCTCATCTGATCCCGAATCATCGTCACAATATCCGTTGTCTTCTGTACTAAATCCGACCCAGTCAGCACTCTCTCTCTAACCTCATCCCAGTGCACGGGAGATCTACATCTCCTCCTGTACAACGCCTCATAAGGAGCCATCCTTCTGAACATTTCGAAATACTGGGATGACGTCACGACTTCTGAAAATCAACTCGATGTGTGATAGTCGACCCAACATCTGAATTATGCGTAACTACAACTTACTGACTGTCCAGATGTTACTAATGAATTCAGTACTTGTCTTTTTGTTATCATCAAAACTAATAAATTTTACCTTAACACGATCTTGGCTGTCCTCGTCCAATCCTGAATCCTCGTCACAATATCCGTTGTCTGCTGCACTAACTTCGGTCCAGTCAACACCCTCTCTCCAACCTCGAGTCCCACACACCCTGGAAATCAATCACACAGGCTCTCAGTAAATCCTCCAGAATCAGGATGACTCTCTCCGACTGCCCATCCGTCTGCGGGTTAAACGTCGTGCTGAACGCCAACCTAGTCCCCAAAGCGACATGTAAACTCCTCCAAAACATAGACGTAAATCTGGTGTCTCTGTCAGACAAAATAGAGACTGGTATGCCATGCAGCTTGATAACCTCTCTGATGTAAAGCTCTGTGTACTGTATCAGGGTGAAAGTAATCTTCATTGGTAAGAAATGTGCTGACTTGGTAAGTCTGTTTACAATCACCCATATCGCCATGTATCCTCTAGGACTCTTGCGCAATCCAACCACAAAATCCATCGTGATATGCTCCCACTTCCACTCGAGAATAGGGAGTGGCTTCAATAATCCTGCCGGTCTCTAATGCTCTTCCTTGACCTGCTGACAGGTCAAGCAGTCAGACATGAATCTCTTAATATTCTTCTTCCTTCCCGGCCACCAATACAATGTCTGTAAATCTCTGTACATCTTCATACTCCCTAGGTGGATGGAGTACGTCAATGCGTGCGCCTCTGCTAAGATCTCAGCTCTCAACTCTCCAGTACTCGGCACCCACATGCGCCCTCTGAAACGTACAATCCCATCCTCAACTGTGTACAGGCCTTCGCCTCTGGCCTCCTCTCGCTGTCCCACTACTGTAACTGCTCATCGGTGGCCTATCCCTCTCTAATCCTCTATCAAAGAGTCGGCTGAACGATGAGCGCTTCAAAACTCGGTGCACAGCCTCCTGTATAAAACTCCAGCCCAAACCTCTCCATCTCAGCCTGTAGTAGCCTCTCAACTGACAAACATGCCACTACTGCTGTCTTCCGGCTCAAAGCGTCTGCCACCACATTAACTTTCCCCGGATGATAGCTAATGTCACAATCATTGTCCTTCACCAACTCTAGCCATCTGCGCTGCCTCATGTTCAGCTTCTTCTGGGTGAAGAAGTACTTGAGGCTCTTGTGGTCGATGAAAATATAACACTTCTGGCCGTTCAAATTGTGTCTCCAAATCTTCAATGAGAACACCACTGTCGCCAGCTCCAGATCGTGCGTCGGATAGTTCTGCTCATAACTCTTCAGCTGTCTCGACGCGTAAGCAATAACCTTTCCTCCCTGTATCAGAACTGCACCCAAACCTCTCAGGGAAGCATCTGTGTACACTACAAACTCCTCATGATCCACTGGCATCGCTAACACTGGTGCTGAAGTGAGGGCCTCCTTCAACTGGTCAAAGCTCCTCTGACACTCCGGACTCCACACATACTTCGCATTCTTCTTGGTCAGGGCTGTCAAGGGCACTGAAATAGAGGAGAAGCCCTTGATAAACTTGCGATAGTAACCTTCCAGACCCAAGAAACTGTGAATCTCTGCTGCATTCCTCGGAATCCCCCAGTTCTGCACTGCCTCCACCTTCGATAGGTCAACAAAAATACCATCTCTCGACACAATATGCCCTAAGAATGCCACCTGCTCAACCCAAAACTCGTACTTGCTGAACTTTGCATACAATCTGTGCTCTATCGAAGTATGCAAACTTGTCTGCAAGTGCTGCTTATGCTCCTACAAACTCCTAGAATAGACCAGAATGTCGTCGATGAAAACTATGATGAACTGGTCTAAGTACTGTCTGAAGACTCTGTTCATCAGATCCATGAAAATCGCTGGGGCATTCGTCAGTCCAAACGGCATCACCAAGAATTCATAGTGGCCGTAACGTATCCAAAAAGCAGTATTGGACACGTCCTCCTCTCTAACCCTCAACTGATGGTAGTCAGATCTCAAATCAATCTTCTAGAACACGGAAACTCCCTAAAACTGATCAAATAAATCATCTATCCTCGGGAGTGGGTATTTATTCTTCACTGTGACTCTGTTCAGCTCCCGGTAGTCAATACACAATCTCATGCGGCCATCTTTCTTCTTCACAAACAACACTGGAGCGCCCCATGGAGAAAAGCTAGGGCGTATGTACCCCTTGTCGAGCAACTCCTGAATCTGCTCATTCAGCCCCTTCATCTCGGTAGGAGCCAAACTATACGGTACCTTAGAGATAGGCACGGTACCTGCATCAGCTCGATAGAAAACTCCACCTCTCACTCTGGTTGAACTTCCATTACATCATCAGGGAAGGCATCGGAAAAATCCCTGACTACCTCCACATCAGACAGTGAAGGGCCTGCTGAAGCTCCTGTAGCGGTAACACTGGCCAAGAACTCCTGACATCCGAACTCAACTAGCTTCCTGGGCTGTAGAAAAGATATAAATCTAGGCTTCCACGGTCTCCTAGTTGCCTCAAATAAGAAGGACTCCTGCCCTGGCGGCCTGATAGTCACTGTACTCCGCTGAAAGTCTATCACCGCTCCAAAATCTGTCAGCCAATCCATGCCTAGGATGAGTTCGAATCCTGAAATCGGCAAAACGACCAAATCCACTCTGATAGAATGATCCTGAAACATCATCGTCAAACCCTGCACGACGCTGGTCGTCGTCAACTCCTCTCCTGACGGGACCGTCTCGGCAAGAGCTACTCCCAAGCTCTCCGAAACAATACCCATCCTCTCTATGAGCGCACTCGAAATAAATGAGTGGGTCGCTCCTGAGTCTAGCAAAGCAAGCATAGTGACACCTAGCACACGAATCTCGCCTGTGAGTAATGTCGTGTCCGGGTCCGCAGCCTCTGCCTGAATCACAAAGACATGACCTGTGGTCTGTCTCCTCTTAGAGCAATCTCTAGAAATATGCCCTAGCTCTTTGAAGTGAAATCACTTGCCAGATCTAGCCATACAAGGTCCTGAATGCTGCTTACTGCACTCCTTGCAGACTGAGAATCCTCGAGGTCTAGGGGCACTGTCTCCCTGCAGTTGTGGCCTCTGCTGGTCTTGCGGTCTCTGATGATGCTGCGCCTGAGGAGTTGGGCCCCTTGAAGGCCCCTGGAATGGTCTCTTCGCTGTCTGCTGCAAGACTGGCCCCTGGCGGGCTGCTACATCTGATGCTTCCTCTGAAAGTCATCCCTCATGTCCTTCCGGCCTCTCTCAGACCGGTATGCCCTGTTCACCGTTGCCATATAAGTGGCCACGTCCACCATATTGACATCATGGTGGATGTCTGGTTGCAGTCCATCAGTAAACTGTCGCAGCTTCTCACTTTCCACAATCCCGATCGAGGGCACAAAGTGACACCCCCGCTCGAACTGTCTCACCTACTCAGCAACAGACTTGTCTCCCTGGCGGAGATTCATAAACTCCCGAATAAGCTGCCTCCGGACATCAGCAGTGAAATATTTCTCAAAGAACACCTTCTTGAATTCCTCCCAAGTCAGACTTTCCAGATATAGACCAACCACTGCGCTCTCCCACCAAAGAGTTGCGTCTCCCTTCATCATAAAGATAGCACATCGGACCTTATCAGCGTCCGGGAGACCCATATAGCATAGATGGTCTCCAAAAATCGGATCCACTCCTTAGCAACAAGTGGATCAGTAGTACCGGCAAACTCCTTAGGTCCCTGCTTGCGGAACCTCTCAGCAACGTCCTCCTCATGCGACTTCCCGGGTCGCTCCGACTGGCGCTCCAAAAGACTAGTGATCCCGGCTAGAATATCCATGCTAGCCCTCTTGTATGGTGTCAACTGAGGAGGTGGGGGAGGAGGAGGAGGCGTAGCATCATCCTAATGGGTCCTGTCGCATCGGGGAGGCATTCTGGTACACCAAAACCTTATCACGTAAAGTTAAGTGCATGACTAAACGTCTAACTCTTAAAAATTCTAAGGCCAAACTCACGCAGAAATAGAACATGCAGCATGCGAACATAAACATGAATCATAAAACAGTAAACCTCACAGACTGGTAGTGCGACTTCCGAGCTCCACGCAGCAGGCTAGTACCCCACCAGAACCACCGCTCTGATACCAACTGTAATACCCCTGATTTAATGACTGGCCCACTGTACCAACACTAATCTTTTCAGCATGTTTTGTCCTCACTCGCATGCACCCTGAGAAACATCCAGAGGGTCACCCATCCCAAAGTTGTCCCAAGTCAAGCACGCTTGACTTTGGAGTTCCTAAGTGATGAGCTCTCGAAAAGAAGATGCACCTTGTTGGTATAAGTAGTACTAACTAAATCTGATAAGCCTTCATCAACTAACCTCCATTACATCTATAACTTCCCAATCTGGTAATTCCCCAACAGGTAATCCCTCTCATTCCGATGTGGGATCGGTTCATTCATGTGCCCCTTCGTCTCTAGAAGCCTGCCATGAGCCGCTCATTGTCCGTGCAACCTCTTGGCACCGGCGATCACTCCCAGCCCTCTTTTGAGCCCTGGACCTCACATGTCCACCAGCTTCCTCTTGGTTTGATCCAGAACCATACCGTACTAAGAGAGGTCGGCTCTGATACCAACTGAAACGAACCAGACTCTAGAAATTCTTTTTTTAAAATCATGTGCGGAATAAATAACTAATAGGTATGGCTCGTTCCCTTTTAAATCGTTTTCTCAACAATACTCGAAACAGAAGTAAATAAATATTTCAAAACATAAAATCATTCATACTCTTAAAAATAACAGACTGAGTAAAAGTACTGAACATGAACTTGCTGAAAATCAATATCTGAAAAGCATATCATAACAAACTAAAGACATCATAGTGGTCATGCGGTACTGCTGCAACAGGCGCTCAGAGGTCCTCACCACCGGTCGGCATGAAATCAACAGGGTCATCACCTGCACCTAGTGAGCCTAGAGGCTCAGCATGCTCTATCTAATTTAAGACATGCATGCATGGATGATCTTAAAACCTTGTTCTTACATTTCATAACATATTATAACATATAGCGTACATAAGGCATGACATTACGTAACATGAAAAACGTATGAGTCGTATCAGAATGCGAGCGGGGTGTGACTGATCAGTCGAAATAACCAACGTACGTGACGGTGCGGTTCACCCGACCTTACCTCGGGATCCCAAGCACCTACTATGTCACTTCACCATGTCGTGATCACATGGATCCATAGGCTCATAATAATACATTAAAACAGGGGATCCCCGAGCTCGGCTACCCGGCTAGCTCTCATCAATAACTTTGCCACATCACTTCAATCCCTCGATTTTATCTTTAAAAAAAATCATGCCTGATCGTTTCATATAATCTCATGATGCGTGCATTTCTTAAAATCATGCAATTTAAAAGCTTAGTCCGTCAATGTATATTTAATCTTTTCCTTTAAAACATTTATGTACGTAGAATACTACATATATAATAAAATATACATTCACGGGCTTCTACATTTTCTATTTCAATCAGGGACTGGTACAGGAGCCTGACCCACTAACTCTAGTCTATACTCTAAAATTGAACTTAGCCCATAACTTTAAAATTCACCTTTAACATCCCTAAAATACTCAAATTTTGACTAATTCCAAATCAATTGACCAATTTTGACCTTGAAATGAAAGAAAAATTTTGAATTAAAAATCCAAGACCAATTTGACTTTAAAATGAATTGACCAATTTTTACTCTAAAATGAATTGACCAATTTTGACTCTAAAATACAAGTTAAAATCCAAATACCCTAAATTTTGACTTTAAAATCTTAAAATAAAGTATTAGGTCCAAATTAATTAAAATTTTGATTAAAATATTTGACTTTTAAAGATTGGACCAAAAATCATAAAATTACCTTCATCTTTAAACTTAAAATAATCGATCCATAATTAAAATAACTCGGACCATATTTAAAATATTTTGACTCGACACTCGACTAACCGACCAGGTCCAACCGAACCAATTAAACCGGTCGGCTCCCTCATGCAAACGCTACCTAGCGCCGCACACCACCATGCACGAAGCCACTTCCCACAGTTCGTACGACGTGCTCCGGTCCCCCATGGCTGGAGCCCCCCGACTGGAACACCCCCAGGGCCCTCCGGTCCTTCTCAGACTAGCCATGGTCCAATCCACGGTCGCACGAGGGAGAACGACCCGCGAGAAGAGAACGCATGCTCACAGCCGAGCGGCGCGCCACTCACGACTTCTACCCAAGACCTGGCTCAACCAGGGAGTTCGAGCAGTC
>KV001856.1:15013-26426 GCA_001598015.1 Dorcoceras hygrometricum | reverse complement strand
ATCGAAGAAGATGATGAACAGTCGAAGAATCTGTCCAGCCGATGGTTCACAACATAAAGATTCAGCAGTTGGTTTGGTGTTCATGGAATCGGCAGTTGAATTAGCGATGGAGACGTCCAGAGTTGAATCAATTGTTCGTAATCAGGCGACGGCCAAGTTGAACCAGCTGGAGCATAGTAAACCAGCTGGAACGATGACAACCAGCTGCAAGCGCTAAAGAGAAAAGATGAACCAGCTGGAATAGGATTTGAGAAGTCTGCTGGAGAAATAGATCGTAGAAGAAGATTCCAGTCGCAAGTTACTGTTGACGAATCTGTCAGCAGTCGCGATTGATGTTACTGTTGAAAATCTGTTGACAGTCGCTATTCAAGAAGCTAAGAAGAATCGCAAGCTGGAGCTGGAACGATAAAGATCAGCTGGAGCGCTAAGCGTAGATGACATCAGTAGTGACGTCATCATTCAACAGGAAGCTACAGTGATCAGCAGGTAGCTTGTACATCCAGACGCAAGAGAGAAGCGACGTCGTAGAGGAGGCAATCCAGTCGCAAGCTACTGTTCACCAGCAGATGCTATTTGGAGATAGCGATAGCAAAACGATGTCGTTTACATAAGTTGATACGACAGCGTTTTGCTCTTGCGCTAAAGATTCAGCAGATGCTCTTTGTGTTGAGATACAGCAGTCGCAAGATACCAGCTGGAAGCATATGTTTAATACCAGCTGGACAACCAGACGCAAGCAACAGCAGCATCCAGTCGTGAGCTACAATGAATCAGCTGTTTCTATATATCCAGTCGCAAGCTACAGTGGATCCAGTCGCGAGCTTCAGTGCTATTGCATATCCAGTCGACATGGAATCCCAGACGCAAGAAAAGCAGAAGTAGCAAAGCGTTGCAATCCAGACGCAAGATTCCAATCGCAGTATTTGAAGATTCGGCAGAAGCGCAAAGCAGCAGTAGACTTGAATCAGCAGCAAAGCAGTTGACGATTTACGAAGAGTTATCAAAGCTGGATGTCAACTGCTGAGCTCAATTCAAATGGCGAAAACGACAAGAAGCCTGCAAAAGAAAAGGAAACAAGTACTATTCCCTGTCGGTACTTTACAAGACACATTTGAACGGGAAGAATTTTGTGTCCAACGGATTGAATTTGAATAGAGGCTATATATGCGAGAAGCGCCATTGAAGAAGTATACTGGAAGTTGGTCGCTGTGAGGCTGTCGCAGAAAATATCTAAATTGCACAGTGCACCAGCAGAGGGGAAAATGAACAGAAAGACGAAGCAATCGACCGCCATTAGAAAGGAGCTTTCACGAGATTCGATTGATGAGTTTGAATTAGCTTGTGTAGAGCATTTCCCTAGTGTGTGAGAAACAGAGAGTTTGAGCGTTTCATTGTATCAAATCTCACACACAGAGATTCATTCACATTGTATTGGTGAATGAATCTCAAAACGTTTCAAACAGTCCCGTCCAAGCACGATGACGTAAAACTCATGTGTATGTAGTTAGTCACACAGTTGCGGCTGGTGTGCATTTGTGGAGTCTAGGAGTTCTCACAGCTGCTGGCTGTGGGATTGGGTCTGTACACAAGTTGTAAGATCAAATCTTCTAGTAGTGGATCCTTCCGAGGTGGAAGAAGGGGAGACGTAGGACATTGAGGTCCGAACTTCCAGAAACAAACCTGCTGAGTATCGTGTTCTTCATTCAGTATTTACTTAGCACGCATACACGTTTACAGTTCTAGGATTCAGTTCTGGTATTTTCCGCATGATTTTTAAATCATACCAGATCTGTCTCCGGTGCTCTTCTGGTGAGTTTTTATGTGTTCAAGAACAAGAGGTATTGCACCTCAAGTGTAGTAGCAACGCGCAAAATTTTCTAAAGTCTTTTAAATGCGCGGCTGCTGATCCTATTTTGGGAACATCAGTTTCTAGATGCTTTCCATGGTCTGATGGGCAAGTCCGAATATGTGTTTTCAGAGTCACAAGGAGTTGTGAGCCCACGGCTAGCTGTATCCCTGAATAATTAAGGGTGACATTAATACTGGTTTCCCAATTCCCATGCCGATATGGAACTTAAAGTGTTGAGTATAGTAGGAGGAAGGTTGGGAGTATGACAGGGAGTAGGACTTTCATATTTAGCTAATGGGAGTAAACCTGCCATAAATAGATTTTGTGGTCCAAAAATTTGATTTTGCATCATAATGATCAGTTTGTAAAATTCTCACATCGGTGATATCTGATCATCGATCGGGATTATTATGAGACCACAATCAAGGGGGTCGAGACGAATGTTCCCAGTTTGACTTGAACCGAATGTTCCCAGTTTGACTTGAACCGAATGTTCAATGTTTGAGTTGAAGCGAATGTCCTATGTTTTGTTCAACTCAAACTCTATCCCTCTACCTATAAATATGGCAATGAGGAGACACTTTCAGACGAGAGAAAGAAAAACCCACTTGCTTATTGAATCATAACTCTCCTCTCCCCTCCCATCCACTCTCGGCCTCCTCCCGCTGCCACCACCACCATCGCTAGCCGCCAGATACCATTCTAGCTATCTTTGTGAGGAGATTCCGTTCGTGACAATTCGCTGTGCTTTCTAGTGCAAGGTAGCAAAGGAATTTGGAAACAGGTCGTGGACCAGATTAGGTGAACAATCAGAGATTCAACCTTTGAAGTGCTATTGCCGCGTAAAACCGGAATATTCAGAGCTGGGCGCGAAGTCGCCACAGGTAAATATTTCTAAACATCCTATTCATGTTTAGCTTTTGTTTTATCTCGTATGAGCGTTCTCGGGCATAAAATTTTTAAAACCTCCGCTGCGCCCCGGGAGCGTGATCCGGATCCGTCGCTACTCCAACAATTCATGTATAAGATAGCTAGTTTATAGAAATTATAGTTCATATAGACGTAGAAAATGCACGGATTTGTTAATCTATCCGCGATTTCCCAATTTTTCATCATGACCTTGCCTTAATTTCATTAGGCCCACTACAAAATCCATGGAAATATGTTCCCATTTTCATTCTGAAAATTTCCAAGGTTGGTAGTAGTCCTCTAGGTTGTTAATGTTCAGCTTTGATCCACTGACATACTAACATCTAGAGACAAAATTCGCAACATCCTTTTTCATTATATTACACCAAATGCTTTTTTTCATATCTCTATACATCTTTTTGTTTCCTGGATTGAGAACTTTGATTTATGTACTTCAGTCATCACTTCTTGTCGAAGTTTATTGATGTCGAGTACACATAATCATCCTCTAATCCAAAGAATCTCATCTTGGTCTACTTGAAAATTGGATGTCTTCCCTTCCTTGACATGCTCTTTAAGTTTCTTTAAGGAAGGACCTATCCTGTTTAGCTTGACCAATTCTCTGAGATATGGATGGGCCGAGAGCGATGATACAGTCACTTTACTCATGTTCTTCTGACTTAACGCATCGGCTACTTTATTTGATTTTCCAAGGTGGTAGTTTAATGTTAAATCATAATCCTTTAAGATCTCAACCTATCGTCTCTGTCTCATGTTCTATTTCTAGGTGAAAAATATGTGAACTTCGATGGTCAGTGAAAAAATTTCACATTTCACACCATAAAACTATTGTCTCTTGATCTTTTAGGAAAAAACTACTACAACTAGCTCCAGATCATGAATTGGGTAGTTTTTTCAATACGGTTTCAATTGTCTTGAGGCATAGCAGTTATCCTGTGTCAGGGCCGATGCACAAAACAGAGACTAAACCCGCAAATCACAACTGCGGAAGCCTTAAAATGTGGCTAAACGTTTTCGCTTTGGCCTGACTTAGAAAATCATAATTTAAAAATACACTTATACTTAAAATACGGATTTTACAACAATCACAAGCTGCAGATAACAAGTACAGAGCATCCAAACCAACAAAACTCAAATCTGAATACAACCACGGCACGGGACATTCCCCGGCAATAACTCCAATATATATATATATATATCACTGGGACACTCTAATCAACCTTTGGGGGCATCACCAGCTGACTCACCTCCATGGCCAGCTGCATAACCTGAAAAACCTGAATGGCACACAACAAACCGAACAGCCCCCAAGGAACAGGGTTCAAACCCCAGTACGGAGAGCAAACTAAAACAGCAATTAGATAGCAACAGATATAGATGAATGTGCTATGCATGAGGACAGCATA
Organism: Dorcoceras hygrometricum; assembly: GCA_001598015.1. NCBI lineage: Eukaryota > Viridiplantae > Streptophyta > Magnoliopsida > Lamiales > Gesneriaceae > Dorcoceras > Dorcoceras hygrometricum. The sequence continues at coordinate 22,241 of KV001856.1, read as the reverse complement.
AATACAAGGGCAGTAGGCTACAATCAAAACAAGAAGCCAAAAGAGCTCAAGAACAACTCAACAGCTGACACAGGTCGAAAGAAAGAAGTGGCCACGAGGTGTGTGAGAGCGTGGTAGCTATCCACTCGTCTCAACACACTGAACCAGAATCATAAGCCAGATTACTCAACTTGTTGTTGCCAAAGCTCATGAGAGCATGGTAGCTATCCACTCATCTCATAGCGGCTAACAATCAGATCAGCAGGGAGATGAGAAGCACGATATTGCCGCTCGTCCTCAATAGAAGCATCCTGGTACACACGAGTTAGCACAATAGCAAATGGCTAATAGGTTATGAGCTCAACAGGGAAAATGTGTCTATGCCAATGCAACAGCTTACAATAACAAGCACAGAAATAGCAGTAAATAACATCAGCACGATAGCATACACACTGCACAACATACCAGTAAGCATACACATATATCCAAGCTTATCCCAAAGCTGTAATACAAGCTCAAATCCGTACCTTAGCTTCTGTGCTACAATTTACCACACAAGAGCCCCGAACAACTCAAAATTGCAACCTGCTTAGACAAACAGCAACGACCAACTTAGGGACAGTAAGCACAGAACCCGAACTGGGAGCCACCAGCTCAACCCAGCTCTATCATATCCTTCAACCCTGACAGTTAGCTCTAAGCGAAGTATAAGGTAGGATCTAATACTTACTCGAAAGCCCTACCTAAACGAAAGAACCAATCGGTCAGAATACGAACCAACAGCACATTGTAGCTCCTGCGCATTCACTCTTCTAGTCCACCAAGGCCTGCAAAAGAGGTGTAGGAAGAAGCGTCTTGGAAAGGGGAACTCAACGCTACCAACCTTGTTCCAAGCTGCACCGTCTATCGCCGGGAATCGGAGGAGATAAGGTTCGGTGAACAGTAAGGGTTTCGCTACAGTAGAGGGTAAGTTTTTGGGAGATAAATAATCTAAGTGTTGGAAAGTAATGGCGTGCACACGGTCAAAGTCCTCTATTTATAACTCAAGTCTCCCGTGATCTATGAACAGTAGCCACCGACAGCTCGGAGTCCAAGCTGGTACCAGTTCAGGCATAAACCAGCACACGGCCTTCTCTCCCAGCTGGTATACGTCATCCAGCTTGCACTACCAGAATAGATTACGCCTTGGCCAGCTCGCGCTTACCATCCAGCTAGCGTCTAAGCTGGTATCACTAAACGACGTCGCACCACACTCCAGCTCGGGACGACTGGTTCAAGCATATGAAGACCAGCTCGCACACTTCCAGCTCTTGCCTAAGCTGGTACCCATGAACCGTACCGATCTACACTAAAACCACGAACCGGGTCGATCCCCGCAATACTACCAGATTGCGCACCACTAAGCTAGTTTCCCTCAGACCAGCTCGCGACCCACTAGCTGCACAATCCAGCTCAGGACCATCTCTCACAAGGCAGCTTACACTCTCATAACCTTAACAGCTTACACTCAAGCGGAAGCCTCCCTAAGCTGTTTACTACCCCAAAGATCTCTCCAACAGTCCAGAGTTGTTCTAACGCACACAGACCAGCTTGCGTTCCGTAGAGCACACTAGCTCAGGGCTGGTCCATCCCCGACCAGCTCACACTTGGTCTGGTCCATACTAAACCCGATTAATTAGATTAATTGCTCCACTAATCTTTCGGGTCTCACACATCGTGCATTAGCACACACCCTAAACCTCATTTAGATTCATCACGGTAGATAACAAAGTTTTTACCTTCATTGGGTAGTATTAGAACTAGGGTAGATGATAGCTTTATCTTCAAAGTTTCAAAGATTTTCTCACAGTATTTTTCCCGATTGAATTTTGAGTTCTTTTGTGTTATTTTGTGAGCGGTATGGCTATTAAGAAAAACCTTCCACAAATTTTTGATAATAGCCCACCAGTCCCGAAAAGCTTCGAACTTATTTCACTATGTTGGGTATGGGCTATTCCTTTATGGCTCCACTTATTTTTTGGGTCTACTGACACTCCTGATTTTGAAATTATATTCCTGAAAATGCCACACTATTTAGCCAGAATTCACATTTCTTAAATTTGGCACATAGTTGTTTTCCCACAACGTTTGAAGAGTGAGTCGAATATGTTCTTGTGGTCTTCTTACCTTGGTGAATATACTAGTATATCGTCTATAAACACCAACACATATTTGTAGATGAATGGTTTAAAATCATGTATCATGATATCCATGAAGGCCACTAGAGCATTTGTCAAATCAAATGGCATCACTGTGAACTCGTAACATCCATATCGTGTTCTGAATGCAATTTAGGAACATCTTCAACCTTTATCTTCATTTTTTGATATCCTAACATCAAATCTTACTTGGAAAAGGTTGTATTTCCCTTTAGTTGATCAAAGAGGTCGTCAATTCTGGGAAGGGGAGAATTATTCTTAATTGTGATCTTGTTTAACTCTCTGTAATCAATACACAATATCATTGTTCCATCTTTCTTCTTAACAAATAGCACTAGAGAAATTAGGTCTGATTTGCTTTTTATGTAGCAGTTCTCGTAGCTATGCCTTGAGTTCTGCAGGTAAAACACAATAGGGTGCTTTGGAGATTGTAGATTCTCCTGGCAGTAGATTGATGTCAAATTCATCTTCTCGATCCGGTACTCTTCCAGGTAATTCTTCTGGAAATACATCCATGAACTTCTGCACCATTGGAATATCTTCTACCTTGAGTTCGACTTATTCTATTATTTCAATGATCATTTCCGGGAAAACATTTGCACCCGATTTCATGGTTGTCCATGCTTGGGAAGTAGAAACAGGGACTTCTTTTCCTTGCTCTTGCCATAATATATAAACTCTTTTGATCAGAGATCCAGAGTTTAACACTCTTACCTCGACAATCTACAAGTGCATGGTACTTGGACATCCAATCAATGCCTAATATGGCATCAAACTCAACCATGTTGAGTGGAATTAGATTTATAGAATACATGGTTATTGATATATGTTGCAGTCTGATGTAATTTATGCATTTGAATAGTAGTGTTGGTAGGGGTTGCTACATTGTATGGTTCACATAAAAGCTCAGGCTTAAGTCCTAAATTTTAGTGAATCTTATACAAATGAATGAATGAGTAGTGCCACAATCAAACAATACATAAGCAGGCATCCTGTCGGTAAGAATGGTACCTGCCACTTTGTCGTTGGCATCATCAGCCTCTTCTTGAGTTATTGCAAATACATTAGCATTGGGTTTGTCCTCCTTGGTTTTTGGCTTATTTTGGATAGCCCCACTGCTCGTCCCAATCTGTGTATCCATGATTTCAGGGCAATCCACAATTCGGTGACCCGTCTTCCAAAACTTGAAGCATGTCTCACTCTGCTTACGAAATTCCTCACTATAACAGTAGAAGTGCAGGTGCTAACCCTTGGTTGCTTGGTGAAGAGGCTGGTCCCTATCTCAACCCATTGATTATGTTTGGCCACTTGGACTTAGGCCTACCGTGAGAGATCTGAACATTGAGAGGGCATTTGTTCTTGATTTCCTCCTCAGGCCACTTATGCCAGTCACGGATCGGATTGTAGCTTCCATTAATCATCGAAGCTTGTGGCCTGGTAAACTGCTAGGGCTTACTAGATAAGGCTACTTGGACCTTCTTGAAAGTGATGCATTTTAAGAGTATTATCAGACAAATACATAAGTGCCCAACGAATAAACTTGGGCGTGCACTCCACCACTGACATATCTGCGGTCTGAGTGAAATTCTCAAATTCACTAAGCTGTTGCATTCTCACTTCAGTTTGGAAAGTATTGCTTCAAGAAAGTTTCTCAAAATTCTGCCATGTGTCCATTTTTAGTCATAGCTGGTGAGACGGTCTCCACCATTTTCCAGCTTTGCCATCTAAGAGTGGTGTCACAACATCCACTTTAAGATTGTCCGGGATTTCTAGTAGTTGTAGTTGTGTCTCAATATTCTTCGGCCATGTCTTGGTAACTTCAGGATCATGACTCCCATCTAAAGTGGGAGCTCGGTTCTTTCAAAGAGACTCATACTAATACTTGGTCCCATGAGGCGTAGAGAGTGGATGGGGGGCAATGGTTTAATAGCATTTAGGTTGACCAACCCTGAAGTGTGGTGGCAACTATTTTTGTAATTACCGTTAAATCTTCTCTGTTGAAACCAACCCTTGTATTCAAGAATTCCTCTTCCCAATGGTTAATATTACTTCTCAAAAATTTCTAAAAATGGAAAGTTGTAAGATTATCTCATGGATGGTGGATATAAGTTATAGAGGTTACAGAATAGTTGACAGAACTGTAACGAGAGTTCCCCATGAGAAGCTGTGAGAGGTACGAAACTTTCCAAAAATGGCAAAAAAAAGTTATTTCAAAGGAAAACAAAGGATTTGGCCAAAAACGGGTTACATCACAATGAAGTGGTGAGTTTTACTCTTCGGCGTATTTCGAGGGTGGGGGCACTGTTCCCTGCAAAAGTATGCAAATTCTTCCAAACCTTACAAAATTTTACACTTGGGTTTCTAGCCATATCATGAACCTGGCAAGCTCTATACCACTAAAGTATCACACCCCGAGACCGAGATACACGATATCAGCAATGTTAAACAAATGTTAATTGTAAAAACACGCATCCTCGTAGCATAGATCAAAGTCAAGTCTATTACATAATCAAAATAATCATCATTTACAACTTGAATCATAAAATGTGGAAGCGAAATAAACAACATTTAATAGATTTTCACCAGCCTCAAAACATGTGTTGCTCATCTTTCTTCAACTTATTGTTCATCCTTATCTTGTAGGGGAAAATAAGAATTAGGTGTTTTAAAATCACTAAGCAAATGGGGTAATCATTTGAGCTTGTCAAGTACATACATACATATATATATATATATATACACATATATATGTATATATATATATATGCACACACTCACACATGACGAATACAAAACTTCATAAACAGAGCTTTAAAACGTAACAGAAAACATAATAACACTTATTCATTTCATTTTATGGTTTATTATTCAGTTCTTAACTTTTACTCCTCTAACGGATATTTCATGGAATATGACACAACTTGAATCAAATCTAATGCTCGAGTGATGTTTTAACACAAAACAGAATATGATCTTATGTTGGTCCCTGTTTTAATAAAGAAACTTAGCAGCCGCTGGTTTAAAATGAGCAATTAAAAATTTTCAGCGCTGCTTGGAGCTGCAATAGCTCGTTGTTCTTGAACATATAAAAATAAATCACATGTGCTATGTTTTTAAGGTTTTAAATATTTTGAGAAGCTTGTTTATGAAGTCCAGTTAATCTGTTTTCAACGGGATTAAATTCTACAGAGGCTTTATATACAAAGGCAGCGCCATTGAAGAAGTGTTCGGTTGCGTTCGAGACGTTGGTCACTGTGAAGCTATCGCAGAGAATAAGTCAATTGCACAGTGCACCAACAGAGGGAAAATGAAAAGATAGACGAAGCAATCGACCGCCATTAGAGAGGAGCTTTCACGAGAGTCGATTGCTGAGTCTAGATTAGCTTGTTAGAGCATTTCCCTAGTGTGTGAGAAAAACAGAGAGTTGAGCGCTTTCATTGTATCAAATCTCACACACAGAGATTCATTCACACTTTATTGGTGAATGAATCTCAAAATGTTTTACAGTTCACGTCCAAGCACGAAGAGTAAAACTCTTGTGTATGTAGTCAGTCACACAGTTGCGGCTGTTGTGCATTTGTGGAGTCTAGGAGTTCTCACAGCTGCTGGTTGTGGGATTGGGTCTGTACACGAAGTTGTAAGATCAAATCTTCTAGTGGAGCCTTCCGAGGTGGAAGAAGGGGAGATGTAGGACTTTGAGGTCCGAACTTCCAGAAACAAATATGCTGAGTATCGTGTTCTTTAAGCTTTCAATATTGCATATTTATCTTAGCATTGCACGCATAAACAGTTCAGCACTTAGCATTCTCGCATTGCATACAGCAGCACACAAGCACAAGTCTCGAACAGATTTATGTTGTACATAAATCTGTTTGAATCGTTTTAAAATATAGGATTCAGTTCTGGTATTTTCCGCATGATTTATAAATCATACCAGATCTGTCTCCGGTGCTCTTCTTCGTGTGATTTATTTTTAGATGTTCAAGAACAACGAGCTATTGCAGCTCCAAGCAGCGCTGAAAATTTTTAATTGCTCATTTTAAACCAGCGGCTGCTAAGTTTCCTTATTAAAACAGGGACCAACAAGTGGTATCAGAGCAGGTTGTTCTTGAACGAGCACTAATTTTAAAACACATGTGCTATGTTTTTAAGGTTTTAAATATTTTGAGAAGCTTGTTTATGAAGGCCAGTTAATCTGTTTTTATATAGAACCGGTTTTTCGCTTGATGAACTGTCGGGATGCGCGAGTCTCGGGCAGATGCCAAGCTTCTATTTTCGTTGTGCTATAAGATCACTTGGAGCGAGGCTCAGTGACAAGCACATGAGGCGAGATAGAAGAAGGAAAAATTCTGAGCTTTTATCTGTACTGGTTCTTCATACATTTAAGTAACTCAGTAGCACGTGTTCATTTGAAACAACATTTCGATGCTCTGATTTGTTTTTAAATTGTTCTGTTTTGCGGATTCCAGCTGATGCAAAATTTTGTTTTCAAAAATGATTTGAGCTCATGTTATAAAAGATAGGGAGAGTGGCGTCACTGTCTTTTATAATTTTGAGTTATGCATCAGTTCAGCGTTTGAAAATCATATACTGTTGCATATGGTGCTTCCCAAAGCTGTTTTATTTTTCAAAGATTAAAACTCCTGCTGTTACATTGTTTTTGTTGTAACAGTGTAGGGAGAGCTTTTTGTTTTAAATATGGGAAGACCAGCAGTTCACTCTCTTTTTTATTCCCACAAAAAGGGAGAGAATTGTTAGAACATGCATCGTTGATTTAAGGTTTTGTGTAAATCAAAAAGGGAGAGATTGATGGATCTGTTTTGACAGATCCTGATTAAGTTTTGAATTACACAAAACCTATTACTGTGTTTCTAACAATTCCACTTAAGCGTACAGGTTTTAGGAACGAAGAAGACGATCAGCAGCAGCTATATCTGTCTAGAAGTTGGTTCGCAATATATTGATTCAGCAGTTGGTTTGGTGTTCATGGAATCGGCAGCTGGATTAGCAATGGAGACGTCCAAAGTTAAGTCAGGTGTTCGAAATCAGGC
>KV001855.1:0-21328 GCA_001598015.1 Dorcoceras hygrometricum | reverse complement strand
GGATTCATCATATATCGAATATATAAATAAATTTTGGGATGATCGATCGCGAGAGCTATGCGGTCCGTGGTTGCCAATCACGGACCTGGGTCCAATCCTAGGTGAAATGCAATATGCAATGCAATCCTATTACAATTGCTTCCGGTTTTATAGATCTTCGGTCTTCAATATCTTTGATCGTCATCTCCACCGTCTTCAAATTGTCCTCCCACTAAATCTAGTAATTTACATTTAAATTGCCATGACATATTTGGATACAAATTTGTAGGGGTGGGAACGGGCCACAAACAGACCCACTTTAATCGATATTAACAATATATATACAACCAAAATCGCAAAACCTATAGCATACACCTAACATATTGGGCACGGCTCTCGATCATCCCAAACATGCAATCAATCTAATTAATTGACATAAATTTAAATAATCAAATCATATTTGATATTTACCTACAAAATCATATTTTAATTATAAAATTGAATTTATTAATAAAATCGCATTTTGTCGACAAAATCATATTTTAATCAACAAATTCATATTTTAATTATAAAATCATATTTCATAACTAAAATCACATTTTGTAATTTTAATTGCATCAAATTTGGCTTAAAACAATTTTAGGCCCAAAATCTCAAAAATTTCAAAATCAATTTTGGTACGACCAAAATCGGTCCAATATCAAATGTTGGTCCGAATACTTCATGGGCCGCCCGGGACAGGCCCGAACGAAACCTAGAAGAAAAATAGCCATCGCATCGCTGCCGGAGATTCGCCGGACCGGCGGCCGCCGCCAACATAGCGTGCGGCGCGTAGCCGCACGCTGCCGCGCCAAGCGCGGCATCTCCTAGCAACGCCGTGCTCCAAGCATGGCGCACAGCCGCCCGACCACCGAGCAACAATTTACGCGTGGCTGCTGGCCATGGCCGGCCACCATGCGCGGCCAGCGCGCATGGTGTCGCGCGCGCGCGACGGTGGTTAGAAGAGCCCATAAGGAGGACGGGCTTGTCCTTCTTTATGGTCCCATCGAACACGACCAGCATGTTAACCACCTCTTCGAGGGTGGCTGCCAGCTTGTTCATGTTGAAGTTGACCACAAAGGGGTCGAATGCAGCGGGTAGTGAGAGGAGAAGCACATCCACAGACAGCTCATGTGGAAGTGTGATATCAAGGCCCGCCAACTTTTCAACGAGCCCAATCATACGAACCCCATGCTCGTGGACCGAAGTCCCATAGCGCATGCGGCTTGTCATAAGCTCCTTGACAGTGGTGAACCTCTCATTCGAGAGTTCTCTCCATACAGTTCCTTAAGTTGAAAGAGTATGTCAGCAGCATACTTTGTCTTCTCAAAGCGCCGTTGCATTTCGTTGGACATCGATGCCATCACATAGCATCGAGTCTTAAGCTCGTCGTCCCACCATTGTTTAAGCGTAGTCAGCTCCTCAGGACTGATATCGACAGGGGCTTCCTTCGGAGGGCTCTTCTCTATCATATAGAGAAGTTTCTCCGAAGCCAACACAATGTTGAGGTTTCGAAGCCAGTCTTGGTAGTTCAGACCGGTGAACTTGTTGCTATCCAGTATAGCAGCGAGTGGGTTTTTGATCGAAGACATTTTAAAGCAGTTTATATTGAAATGAAAAACAGACATGCATTACTAATTATATATGAAAAACGCTAAGACATAAAACGAGGTCATTTAGTTTTATGAATTACCCTCCCACTATTTTAACGATTTCACCACCCTCTAATAAAATCGGGAAAACAAGTTTCCTTAGTGGGTACACAGAGTCCAATCGAGCGATCATGGTCCCGAATAATATCAGCCAACCATGACCCCCAAAAGGTAGAGCCCAATTGCAACCGGTGCAACCTCCATGTATTTACCTCCCGTCCAGTAAGGGCCCAATAATATGACGCCGATTACTATCACGTGTCAAGATGACCCATCAATGTTGAGTCGTGAAGGACGGTCCCCTTAACGTCCCCAATAAAATGAGCCAACGTTAAAGGGAGTTCCAACCGACTCACAACGAGTGTCAATGACGTGTACAGCTTTCCGGCATACATAACCCCCGGGCCATGTATGCGGGTAGCATCGGCGTACACCCATTGTTGATGGAAGGTAGGGATAATTTAAACAGATTTAAATTCCCTTAGTTTATCGAATAAACTTTTAATCTTGATATCAGTTTTAAATCATATTTAAAACGAGGGATTTTATTTTTGAAAATTTTGGTCTCATCAATATTTTAAATCATAATTTAAAACATGCGGATTCATCATATATCGAATATATAAATAAATTTTGGGATGATCGATCGCGAGAGCTATGCGGTCCGTGACTCAAACGAGTGTCAATGACGTGTACAGCTTTCCGGCATACATAACCCCCTCAATAATATGAGCCGGGCCATGTATGCGGGTAGCATCGGCGTACACCCATTGTTGATGGAAGGTAGGGATAATTTAAACAGATTTAAATCCCCTTAGCGGCCTGGCCGCGCCAAGCAGGCGCACAACCGCGCCCCACCGTGCGCCACATTAGCGCACGATGGCCGGCCAACACGCGACAATGCGTGCTGGCCAGCGCGCGGCCATGCGCGTTTTAGAGTAGATGCCTAGCCAACTTGTGGCGTGTGGGTTTTATAGACTCTTGTATATGACAATCTTTATTTATGAAATACGCATTTTTTTATGGCATTCTTTATTTTCATTATGATTATAATGTTAACAATTGTGTTGGATAAAGACCTAGAATGCACTATAGTGTATGTTAGATGTGGCGGGAGATCCGCCGGACGGTGCCCGCCGCCAACATAGCGTGCGGCGCATGGCCGCACTCTGCCGCGCCAAGCGCGGCATCTCCTCGCAACACCGTGCGCCGAGCATGGTGCACAGCCGCCCGACCACCGTGCAACAATTTGCACGTGGCTGTTGGCCATGGCCGGCCACCATGCGCGGCCACCTCGCATGGTGTCATGCGCGCTATAGCGCGCGTGCGACGGTGGTTGCCGCCGCACACGGCGGCGGCCGGCAGCTGCGTTCCAATTTTTTTTTTGTTTTGATTCAAACATTCGAGATCTATGAAATTCAGGAAGTAATATGTATTGAAGGATCCGAGCCTGTGCTCTGATACCACTGTTGATGAAGGTGGCGGATCCGGATCCCGTTTCTCGGGGGCGCAGCGGAAGTTAAAATTTTGCCCCAAGATACGTTCAATACATTAAATCAAATCAATAAACCATACATAGGATGTTTATCGATTGTTACCTTGCTGGCGTATAGGCGCCTATCTCCGACCAGTTTCACAGGGAAACCGGCACTTCAAAGGTAGGCGACGGTAGATCCTCCTAATCAGGTCCAGGACCGGAAACAAGAGTCCTCCGTCAGTCTGCACTAGAAGAGCTGACGGATTTTGCCACGGACGGAATCTCCTCGAAACGGTGATCGAAACAACTCCGATCACGGGGCGGCGGCACGGCGGCGCAACGGCGGAGGCGCGGCCGAGAGGGAGGAGGCCGAGAGGAGGGTGCGCGGCGCTATGTGTGGTGGAGACTAGGGTTCAAGTGTTCTAGCCCTAGACCAACTCTACTAATTAAAGATGGTACATGGGCTTGAACCGGCCCAATGTGCTTGGGTCAATCCCAGGTCCATATGAACATCCGGTTTATTTAATTCGCCGTGGTTTCATCATAATCCCAATCGACAATCAGATCGGACCGATCGACTCATTTTTCAAAACTGAGTATATGTGAAAACAATTTTTCAGACCACCTAGTCCAAAATTACAGTTTAGCCCATCAACTTTGGGAAATCGCAATTTGACCCCTGTTGACTTTTAGGAAGTCGCACTCCCTAAAATCCTCCTCCTATGCTCAACACATTGAGCTCAGTTTCCGTGCGGGAATCATGAATCCAGTACTTGTGTGACCCTCAATGGTTCAGGGATACAGCTAGCCGTGGGCCCACAACCATTGTGGCTCCGGAATCTCAATCCCGGACTTGCCCAACGGATCATGGTAAGAGCGTCTAGCAACATCGCCCCATGATCCCCTAGGTATCCCTGATAGTGCCTGCAGAACCAGTTGGTCATGGTTAGCGTACAGTACGGTCCTTTCAATCCATATATCCTGATCAGATCAACGATCATTGGTAAATCGAGAGTCGCTATAGATCCGATAGCTATGCGTACATCTTGGAGATCGAATAGTGACATCACGAGTGTTACTAGGTAAACCCATTTACCTAAAACACATCCAGTACTCTGGCCAGAGATTCATACACTATTGTCTGCTCAGATAGCATATGATATCCACGCATGAGAGCGAGCGGTGAATCCTCGACAACGAAGCATCGACTCCTACATGTATCGGGACCTCACCCAATCCCGCTGCCTAATGACCCCAAATGTGTCGGCAAACGGGTCAAAGTGAGGCGCCTATAATGTAGAGTCTCAATGACGTTTCGAGTAGTGAGGACTAATCAGTACAACCAAGACTTCGGACTTATCCACTCGACAAATGGTAACCACTTGGAAAGTCCGAACGAGGGTAGTTCGATAGATCACCAGGTCACTATCCATCTGCATGCTCCGAACATCACAATGTTCCCTACCAATGAAACATGATACTTCACATCGCAGATGCCAGTCTCAAGCTCGGGCGGCCTTATCCTCATTTTGACGGCCCAATCGACTAGGAACAAATTCAGAATACACAGTGACTATTAGATGTGTTTCATGATAGCCATCATATCCACTATCACATCTAACATACACTATGGTGCATTCTAGGTCTTTATCCAACACAATTGTTAACATTATAATCATAATGAAGATAAAGAATGCCATAAATATATGCAAATTTCATAAATAAAGATTGTCATGTACAAGAGTCAATAAAACCCACACGCCACAAGTTGGCTAGTTGGACATCTACTCTAACAGCCAGGTCACATATCCAAGTACTGTACCTAGAACAAGCAACTCATCACCAGCAGGGCATATGTGATGACAACAGAACAAGCTCCAACAGATACGACGGTTGTGACTGGTAAGATTGTTGTTTCTAGTATGTCTACGTTAGCATTGCTAGATTCTGGTGCAACCCATTCATTTGTATCAGAAAAATTTCCTAAGAATTTATCATTGCAACCAGAAGTAGTAGAATAAGGATATTGTGTTCAGATTCCTTCGGGAGAAAGTATAGTGACCAATCATATTATTCGCAACATAGAGCTTAAGCACAGGGGAATATTGTCTACGCAGATTTGATAGTATTGCCGATGCTTGAGTTTGATTTAATCTTGGGAATAGATTGGTTAATTAAGTATGGAACTATTATAGATTTTAAGCAGAGAACGGTTAATATTAAAATACCCAGTGAGATTTCATTTTTGTTCAGGGCTGACATATTTGACAGTACTCCTAAGTTTATATCAGCTTTGAAAGCCCAGAGGTATTTAAGAAACGGATGTCAAGGATTTTTAGCGAGTGCTTTATCGATAGAACAAGATAAGAAGGTTACGCTGGAAGACGTAGAAGTAGTGAACGAATATCCAAACGTCTTTCTAGAAGATATCTCAGGTCTGTTCCCAGATCGTGAATGAGAATTTTCTATCGATTTAGTACCCAAGCTGCTCCAGTTTCTAAGCCTCCTTACAGACTTGCCCCTAAAGAGATGAAAGAGTTAAAAGAACAGATCCAAGATTTATTGGACAAAGGTTTTATCAGACCCAGCACATCGCCGTGGGGATCTCCGGTGTTATTCGTTAAGAAGAAAGACAAAAGTGTGCGTCTATGTATATATTATAGAGAATTGAATAAGTTAACAGTTAAAAATAAGTATCCTCTCCATAGGATAGATGACTTATTCGATCAACAATGAGGAGCTGCTGTATTTTCGAAGATCGGCCTCAGATCTGGATATCACCAGCTTCAAGTTAAAGATGCAGACGTATACAAGACAGCCTTTAGAACACGCTATGGCCATTATGAATTTTTAGTTATGCCATTTGGGTTAACTAATGCGCCATCTGTGTTTATGGATTTAATGAATAGGGTATTTCAACCTTTTCTAAATAGATTTGTAATCGTGTTTATAGATGACATTCTCATTTACTCTAAGAACATATTTGAGCATGCAGACCATCTTTTTGAGAACTAAACAATTGTTTGCTAAGTTTAGTAAATGCGAATTTTGGATCGAAAAGGTTGTGTTTCTTGGTCATATTATTTCCAAGAATGGGATAGAAGTAGATCCCTCCAAAGTAGAAGCTGTTCGAGAATGGCCTGTACCTAAGAGCCTAACATAGGTTCGTAGTTTCTTAGGTTTTGCAGGATATTACCGAAGATTTATAGAGGGATTTTCTAAGATAGCTGTCCCTTTAACGTCATTGACCAAGAAGAATGATAAGTATGATTGGTCCCCAGAATGTCAGACCAGTTTTGGGAAATTAAAACAAGCATTGATAGATGCCCCTGTTTTGACGTTGCTGTTAGAGTAGATGTCCAACTAGCCAACTTGTGGCGTGTGGGTTTATAGACTCTTGTATATGACAATCTTTATATATGATATTCGCATTTACTTATATGGCATTCTTTACTTTCATTGTGTGTATGATGATTTACAATTGCGTTGATTAAAGACCTAGAATGCACTAAAGTGTATGTTAGATGTGATAGTGGGTATGACGGCTATCATGAAACACATCTAATAGTCACTGTGTATTCTGAACATGTTCCTAGTCGATTGGGCCGTCAAAATGAGGATAAGGCCGCCCGAGTTCGAGACTAGTATCTGCGATGCGAAGTACCATGTTTCATTGGTAGGGAACATTGTGATGTTCTGAGAATGCAGATAGATAGTGACCTGGTGATCTATCGAACTACCCTCGTTCAGACTTTCCAAGTGGTTACCATTTGTCGAGTGGATAAGTCCGAGGTCTTGGTTGTACTGATTAGTCCTCACGACTCGAAACGTCATCGAGACTCTACATGATAGGCGTCTCACTTTGACCCGTTTGCCGACTCACCTGGGGTCATAAGGCGTCGGGATTGGGTGAGACCCCGATGCATGTGGGAGTCGATGCATCGTTGTCGAGGATTCACCGCTCGTAGACATGCGTGGATATCCTATGTTATCTGAGGGGATAATAGTGTATAAATCTCTGGCCAGAGTACTAGAAGTGTTTTAGGTAAATGTGTTTACCTAGTTACACTCGTGATGTCACTATTCGATCTCCAAGATGTATGCATAGCTATCGGATCTATAGCGACTCTCGATTTACCAATGATCGTTGATCTGATCAGGATATATGGATTGAAAGGACCGTACTGTACGCTAACCACGACCAACTGGTTCTGCAGGCACTATCAGGGATACCTAGGGGATCATGGGGCGATGTTGCTAGACGCTCTTACCATGATCCGTTGGGCAAGTCCGGGATTGAGATTCCGGAGCCACAATGGTTGTGGGCCCACGGCTAGCTGTATCCCTGAACCATTGAGGGTCACACAAGTACTGGATTCGAGATTCCCGCACGGATACTCAGCTCAATGTGTTGAGCATGAGAAGAGGATTTTGGGGAGTGCGACTTCCTAATAGTCAACAGGGGTCAAATCGGGATTTCCCGCTGTTGAGGGACAAAACGGTCATTTAGCACTGGGGTTCTGAAAAATGGTTTTTCAGATCATAGTACTCAGTTTTGGAAACTGAGTCGATCGGTCCTATCTGATCGGCGATCAGAGTTACGATGAAGTCTCGGTGATGGGGATGAACTGAATGTTCATCCGTTGGACCCGGACCCGTTGGGCCGGTCCAAGTCCACCACTTAGTCTTTTAATATAGACTTGATTAGACTTAATGACTTACTTGAAACACAACACAATTAACCCTAACCCTAGACTTGAATCGCCGCCCCCTCTCTTCTTCAACCTCACGCCGCACCGCCGCTTGCCGGAAAATTGTTTCCGGCCAATCTTGACGAGGAGAATCCGTCCGTGCAGTTTTCGTCAGGCCTTCTAGTGCAGGCTGACGAAGGAATCCCGTCTCCGGTCGTGGACCTAATTGACGATATCTACCGCCGCCTACCGTGAAGTGCCGTTTTCTTTACGAAACTGGTCGGAGCCAGGCACGAGTTGCCAGCAAGGTAGCAATCTTAAACGCCCTATGAATGTCATAGATCTGTGTTTGTTTTTATCGTATTGATTGTCTCCCGACATTAATTTTGTTCTTCCGCTGCGTCGCCGAGAGGCATGATCCGGATCCGCCGCGGCCATCCCAACAGTGGTATCAGAGCCAAAGTTTTCGGATCTGATCAATACATATTGCCTTATTGTATCTAACCTTAAAATTTCAGATCGAATCAACCAGAATTTGGTATGGCCATCGGCCGCCGCCACATGCGGCGGCGCCCTTCCTTTTCTCGCGCGCATGAGTGCGCGCGACTTGCGCGCATGACCGCGCACAACGGCCGCCTAAGTTGCGACGATTTCACGCGACCTGTTGCTGCTTCCTTCTCGCATGGAGGCCGATGGGTTGGTGCAAAGATCGGTGCACGATGGATGCTGGTTGCTCGCTGGTTGCACGAAGGAGGCCGATACACCGCCGGCAGTCGCATGCATGGTCGTGCAACGTGCGCAATTGTTGCACAGGATTTCCAGCGGCGACTTGTGCGCCCTGTCGCGCGTCACGGGCGATGGCCAACAGGCCATGGCGCAATCTGTTGCGCCACGATCGGCGCACGTTGGCGCATGGGGCGCCGCTCTATGCGCGGCTGCTTGAGTGGCCTTGCGCCGCGCACAAAATTCGTAGTGGAGGCCGCCGGCCGGCCGCCGCTCCGGCGAAGCTCCGGTAATATCGTGACGGATGAATTCATCTAGGTTTTGGTTCAGGCCTGTCCCAGGCAGCCCGTAAAGTTTTCGGGCCGGTATTCGATATCGGGCCCGTCTTTGATCGATTTTGAAATTTTAAGATTTTTGGGCCCAGAATTGTTTTAAGCCCAATTTGATACAATTAAAATTAGTAAAATGTGATTTTAATTATAAAATATGATTTTATAATGAAATATGATTTTGTTGATTAAATTTGATTTTATCGACAAAATGCGATTTTATTATAAAATGCGATTTGATACAATTAAAATTAGTAAAATGTGATTTTAATTATAAAATATGATTTTATAATGAAATATGATTTTGTTGATTAAATTTGATTTTATCGACAAAATGCGATTTTATTATAAAATGCGATTTTATGATTGAAATATGATTTTGCGATAAATAATTAGATTATTTAATTATGCATGTTAATTAGATATCTGCATGATTGGGATGATTGAGAGCCGTGCCCAATGTGTTAGGTGTATACAATATGATTCGGTTGTATTAATATTTTGATTATCATTTAAAGTGGGCCTGTTTGTGGCCCGTTCCCACCCCTTGATAAATGTATCCCTTATATGTCATGGTAAATTTAAATGTAAAATTACTAGATTTAGTGGGAGGACATCCGAAGACGGTGGACAATGACGATCAAGATATTGAAGACCTAAGATCTGTAAAACCGGAAAGCTTTGTAATAGGATTGCATTGCATATTGCATTACCCCTAGGATTGGACCCAGGTCCGTGGCTGGCAACCACGGACCTCATAGCTCTCGCGATCGATCATCCCAATGTTTCTTTATATATGTTGATATATAGTTAATTGAATCCGCATGTTGCATGTTTTAAATTAGATTTAAAATATATGCATGAGACCAAAGTTTTTCAAAATTAAAATCCCTCGTTTTAAATATGATTTAAAACTTATATCAAGATAAAAATGTTTATTCGATAAACTAAAGGGTATTTGAAATTGTTTAAATTTCCCTACCTTCCATCAACAATGGGTGTACGTGGATGCTACCCGTATACATGGCTCGGCTCATATTATTGAGGGAGTCATGTATGCCGGAAAGCTGTCCACGCCATTGACAACTGTTGTGAGTCGGTAGGAACTCCCTTTAACGTTGGCTCATATTATTGGGGACGTTAAGGGGACCGTCCTTCACGACTCAACATTGATGGGTCAATCTTGACACGTGATAGTAAACGGCGTCATATTATTAGTCCCTTACTGGACGTGAGGTGAATACATGGAGGTTGCACCGGTTGCAATCGGAAACTACCTTTTGGGGGTCATGGATGGATGATATTATTCGGGTCCATGATCGCTTGATTGGGCTCCGTGTACCCATTAAAGAAACTTGTTTTCTCGATTTCATTAGAGGGTGGTGAAATCGTTAAAATAGTGGGAGGGTAATTCATAAAACTTAACGACCATGTTTTATGTCTTAGCGTTTATTTTATATATAATTAGTGATGCATGTCTGTTTTCCTTTTCAGTATTACTGCTTATAAAATGGTTTCGATGAAAAACCCGCTCGCTGCTATACTGGATAGCAACAGGTTCACCGGTCTGAACTACCAAGACTGGCTCCGCAACCTCAATCTTGTATTGGCTTCGGAGAAGCTCCTCTATACGATAGAGAAGTGCCCTCCGGAGGAAACCCCTGCCAATATCAGCCCTAAGGAGCTGATTACGCTTAACCAATGGCGGGACGAAGAGGTTAAAGCTCGATGCTATGTGATGGCATCGATGTCCAACGAAATGCAACGGCGCTTTGTGAAGACAAAGTATGCCTCTGCCATACTCTTTCATCTCAAGGAACTGTACGGGGAGAACTCTCGACATGAGAGGTTCACGGCTGTCAAGAAGCTTATGACAAGCCGCATGCACGATGGGACTTCGGTCCGCGAGCATGGGGTTCGTATGATTGGGCTCGTTGAAAAACTGTCGAGCCTTGATATCGCACTTCCACACGAGATGTCGGTGGATGTACTTCTCCTCTCGCTACCCACTGCATTTGACCCATTTGTGGTCAACTTCAACATGAACAAGCTGGAAGCCACCCTCGAAGAGGTAGTTAACATGCTCGTAGTGTTTGAAGGGACCATAAATAAGGACAAACCCGTCCTCCTTCTGTGCTCTTCTTACTCTGCGAAGAACGGACCCAGACGCAAGAGCAAGAAGCGTTCTGCTCCTGCGAAGGAAGAAAAGTCCGCCAAAAAGCCAAAGGCAAAGGCTTCTAAACCAAACAAGTCTGAGGATGTTTGCCACCACTGCCACAAGGCTGGGCATTGGAGGAGGAAATGCAAGGAGTACCTCGAGCAGTTGCGAACTGCAAAAGGTATGTTCTATATTGAAATAAATATGTCTCTTAATTCGACTTCTTGGGTACTTGATACCGGATGTGGATCTCATATATGCAATGATTTGCAGGTGATGACAAGAAGCCGACGTCTTAGAGAGGGTGAGACCCACTTGAGGCTTGGCAATGGAGCAAGAGTTGCTGCTATAGCTATAGGAGATGTTTACTTATTTCTATATTCTGATTTTAAGTTGTTATTGAGAAACGTTTTATTTGTTCCCGAATTAATAAAGAACATTATTTCTGTTTCTATGCTTGATAGCGATGGATATTCTTGTATGTTTGCTAATTCGATTTGCAATATTTACAATAATGAATGTTTAATTGGAATTGGGGAACGTGAAAACGATTTATACACCTTAAAATTAAAAGACGTTCCAACTCGCGATGTCGAAGCACATACAACAACGATTAAACGGAAACACGATAACTTGAACCCAGCACAACTTTGGCACGCTAGGCTAGGTCATATTTCTCTAAGTAGGATGAACAAGTTAGTTAGGAGTGACATGTTTGATCGGTCAGACATCAACTCCCTACCGACTTGTGAATCTTGTCTTAAGGGAAGGTGACTAAGCAACCCTTCAAGGGCAAGGGTGAGCGTGCTCAAGGCCTATTGGATTTGATCCATACTGATGTGTGCGGCCCGTTTAGTATTGGTACTAAATACGGTCACACATACTTCATCACCTTTACGGATGATTACTCTAGGTATGGGTACTTGTACTTGATGAAGTACAATTCTGAATCCTTTGAAAGGTTCAAAGAATTCAGGGCTGAAGTAGAAAATCAACTAGGTAAAAGTATTAAAGCACTTCGATCTGATCGAGGTGGTGAATACTTGAGTGCTGAATTTCAAGACTATCTGAAAGAGAATGAGATTCTCTCACAGTGGACCCCTCCGGCCACACCACAGCTCAATGGTGTAGCGGAGCGTCGTAATCGGACCTTGTTGGACATGGTTCGATCTATGATGAGCTTCACTGAGCTTCCTACATCGTTTTGGGGCTATGCGCTCGAAACGGCGGTAATATTGTTGAACAATGTCCACACCAAGGCAGTGGATAAGACTCCATATGAGATATGGATGGGCAAACCACCCAAGTACTCATACATGAGGATTTGGGGATGTCCTGCTTACGTGAAGCAGACAGTGGGAGATAAGCTGGATACGAGATCCTTCTTATGTTACTTCATTGGGTATCCAAAGAATTCCATTGGATACAACTTCTACTATCCCAGCGAAACAAAAGTGTTTGTTTCTAGGAATGCCACCTTTATGGAAAGGGAATTTCTACTTGATAGAAAGGGCAAAATAGTAGAACTCGAAGAGGTTCGAGATCCAATCGAAGTACCAGGTGAGTCTCCCGCACCTCCAGAGCCAATACCAGAAATGGTCGCACCTAGGAGATCCGAAAGGGTTCCTAGGGCTCCTGAGAGATATGGTTTTCTCTTTGAAGATGATCCAAGTGATCAAATTGTTGGATCTGAACCAAGAACTTTCAAGGAGGCAATTTCCGATGCAGATTCTAATTTGTGGCTTGAAGCAATGCAATCTGAGTTTGACTCAATGCATGCTAACCAAGTTTGGACTATTGTTAACCCTCCCGAAGGAATTGTTCCTATTGGGTGCAAATGGGTATACAAGAGGAAACTTGGGCCTGATGGTAAGGTAATGAGCTACAAGGCACGACTGGTCGCGAAAGGTTACACTCAAAGGCAAGGTGTTGACTATGATGAAACCTTCTCACCAGTCGCAATGTTCAAGTCAATTAGAGTCTTATTAGCCATAGCCGCATGGTACGACTATGAGATATGGCAAATGGATGTGAAAACTGCGTTCCTTAATGGAATCATTAAGGAAGAGATCTATATGACGCAGCCTGAGGGTTTCACATCTGTCGGAAGCGAGCATAAGGTATGCAAGCTTCAGAGATCAATCTATGGTCTCAAACAAGCATCGCAAAGTTGGAACCTGAGATTCGATGAAACAATTAAGGAATTTGGTTTCATCAAGAATCCCGAGGAGCCATGTGTTTACAAGAAGGTAGTTAAAAGCGTTGTGACATTTCTCGTACTTTATGTTGACGACATTCTACTCATTGGGAATGATGTAGGAATGCTGCAGTCAACTAAAGTATGGTTGTCTAGTAGATTTTCGATGAAGGACATGGGTGAAGCATCCTATATTCTTGGAATACAGATCTATCGGGATAGATCTAAACGGATGCTCGGACTCACCCAAGCTACCTACATCGATACCATACTTAAGAGGTTCTCTATGGAAGAGTCCAAGAGAGGACACCTACCTATGTGCCACGGGGTCACTCTATCTAAGTCTATGTGTCCAAAGACTGATGAACAGATAGAGAGTATGGCACGTGTGCCATATGCCTCGGCAATAGGTAGTATTATGTATGGCATGATCTCGACTAGACCGGATGTCGCATATGCTCTGAGTGTCACGAGCCGCTACCAGGCCAACCCCGGCCAATTGCATTGGAAGACTGTGAAGGATATTCTTAAGTACTTACGAAGGACTAAGAATATGTTCATGGTCTATGGGGGTGGTGAACTGAAACTGGAAGGCTACACAGATTCTAGCTTCCAGTGTGACGTGGATGATTCGAAATCAACCTCTGGATTTGTATTCATGCTCAATGGTGGTTCTGTCTCTTGGAAGAGTTCCAAGCAAGACACCATCGCGGATTCAACCACTAAGGCTGAGTACATCGCAGCATCAGCTGCTGCTAAGGAGGCCGTTTGTATAAGGAATTTCGTCCAAGAGTTGGGCGTCATTCCTAATGGAGTTGGTCAAGTCCCGGTGTACTGCGACAACACGGGTGCCGTTGCGCAAGCAAAGGAGCCTAGGTCTCACCAAAGATCCAAACACATACTGAGGAAATACCACATAATCCGGGATATTGTGGCTAGAGGTGACATAGCAGTTGAGAGAGTCGCCTCTGCGGACAACGTTGCTGATCCACTTACGAAGCCCTTGCCTGGACCGTTGTTTGAAAAACATCACAAAACAATGGGACTGCGCCTGGTGAGTAGTTGGCTTTAGGGCAAGTGGGAGATTGTTAGAGTAGATGCCCAACTAGCCAACTTGTGGCGTGTGGGTTTATAGACTCTTGTATATGACAATCTTTATATATGATATTCGCATTTACTTATATGACATTCTTTACTTTCATTGTGTGTATGATGATTTACAATTGCGTTGAGTAAAGACCTAGAATGCACTAAAGTGTATGTTAGATGTGATAGTGGGTATGACGGCTATCATGAAACACATCTAATAGTCGCTGTGTATTCTGAACATGTTCCTAGTCGATTGGGCCGTCAAAATGAGGATAAGGCCGCCCGAGTTCTAGACTAGTATCTGCGATGCGAAGTACCATGTTTCATTGGTAGGGAACATTGTGATGTTC
The DNA here is from genome assembly GCA_001598015.1 of Dorcoceras hygrometricum. Lineage (NCBI taxonomy): Eukaryota > Viridiplantae > Streptophyta > Magnoliopsida > Lamiales > Gesneriaceae > Dorcoceras > Dorcoceras hygrometricum. Next base: position 6,644 of record KV001855.1, on the reverse strand, counting down.
TGAGCATGCAGATAGATAGTGACCTGGTGATCTATCGAACTACCCTCGTTCGGACTTTCCAAGTGGTTACCATTTGTCGAGTGGATAAGTCCGATGTCTTGGTTGTACTGATTAGTCCTCACGACTCGAAACGTCATTGAGACTCTGCATGATAGGCGTCTCACTTTGACCCGTTTGCCGACTCACCTGGGGTCATAAGGCGTCGGGATTGGGTGAGACCCCGATGCATGTGGGAGTCGATGCATCGTTGTCGAGGATTCACCGCTCGCAGACATGCGTGGATATCCTATGTTATCTGAGGGGATAATAGTGTATAAATCTCTGGCCAGAGTACTAGAACTGTTTTAGGTAAATGTGTTTACCTAGTTACACTCGTGATGTCACTATTCGATCTCCAAGATGTACGCATAGCTGTCGGATCTATAGCGACTCTCGATTTACCAATGATCGTTGATCTGATCGGGATATATGGATTGAAATGACCGTACTGTACGCTAACCACGACCAATTGGTTCTTGCAGGCACTATCAGGGATACCTAGGGGATCATGGGGCGATGTTGCTAGACGCTCTTACCATGATCCGTTGGGCAAGTCCGGGATTGAGATTCCGGAGCCACAATGGTTGTGGGCCCACGGCTAGCTGTATCCCTGAACCATTGAGGGTCACACAAGTACTGGATTCGAGATTCCCGCACGGATACTCAGCTCAATGTGTTGAGCATGAGAAGAGGATTTTGGGGAGTGCGACTTCCTAAAAGTCAACAGGGGTCAAATCGGGATTTCTCGCTGTTGAGGGGCAAAACGGTCATTTAGCACTGGGGTTCTGAAAAATGGTTTTTCAGATCATAGTACTCAGTTTTGGAAACTGAGTCGATCGGTCCTATCTGATCGGCGATCGGAGTTACGATGAAGTCTCGGTGATGGGGATGAACTGAATGTTCATCCGTTGGACCCGGGCCCGTTGGGCCGGTCCAAGTCCACCACTTAGTCTATTTAATATAGACTTGATTAGACTTAATGACTTACTTGAAACACAACACAATTAACCCTAACCCTAGACTTGAATCGCCGCCCCCTCTCTTCTTCAACCTCACGCCGCGCCGCCGCCGTCGTCGCCGCTCTCCGGAAAATTGTTTCCGGCCAATCTTGACGAGGAGAATCCGTCCGCGCAGATTTCGTCAGGCCTTCTAGTGCAGGCTGATGAAGGAATCCCGTCTCCGGTCGTGGACCTGATTGACGATATCTACCGCCGCCTACCGTGAAGTGCCGTTTTCTTTACGAAACCGGTCGGAGCCAGGCACGAGTTGCCAGCAAGGTAGCAATCTTAAACGCCCTATGAATGTCATAGATCTGTGTTTGTTTTTATCGTATTGATCGTCTCCAGGCATTAATTTTGTTCTTCCGCTGCCTCGCCGGGAGGCGTGATCCGGATCCGCCGCGGCCATCCCAACAGTTGCCATCAGAAAAAGGGAACTTCACGATTTATACAGATGCATCAAAGATAGGATTAGGTGCTGTTTTGATGCAAGACAAGAAGGTAATTGCTTATGCTTACAGACAGCTGAAGATTCACGAGAAGAATTATCCTACGAATGACATAGAATTAGCAGCAGTGGTTTTCGCATTAAAAATTTTGAGACACTATCTTTTTGGAGAATATTTACAGCCTTAAGTATTTCTTTACCCAGAAAGAGCTTAACATGAGACAAAGAAGATGGATCGAACTGGTTAAAGATTATTATTGTGTGATTAATTACCACCAAGGTAAAGCTAACGTAGTAGCTGATGCATTAAGCAGAAGAAATTTGGGTTTAGCTCAGATCTCAGTTCATATTCCATTAGCGAGAGAGATCAACAGATTTGAACTGGAAATAGTTACGAAAGAAAATGCTGCTAAGTTATCTGTTCTTACAATCCAGTCTACTTTGAAAGATCGGATTAGAGATGGTCAAGCAAGGGATGATCAATTACAGAAGTGGAAGAAACAAGATGAAGACAGAAGAGGAAATATTTATACGACAGAAGAGGGAATTGTGAAATAGCAGAATAGGTTATGGGTACCGCGCACAGATGATTTGCGCAAAGAGATTATGAATGAAGCCCATACCACTCCGTATTCGATTCACCCAGGAGGAACAAAGATGTATAAAGATTTGCAACATCTGTTTTGGTGGCCAGGTATGAAACGAGATATCTCCAGTTTCGTTTCTGAAAGTTTAACATGCCAGCAAGTTAAAGCAGAGCATCAGAGACTAGGATGTTAAAGTCTCTCCCTATACCTGTATGGAAATGGGATAACATAGCGATGAATTTAGTAGTGGGATTAATAAGAACACTCCCTGGATTTAACTCTATTTGGGTTATCATTGATAGATTAACCAAGTCAGCACACTTTTTGCCAGTTAAGACGACGTATGATCTGAATAGGTATGCTGAATTGTATGTTAAGGAAATAGTAAGACTCCATGGAATTCCAAGTTCTATAGTATCAGATCGAGATCCCAGATTTACTTCGATGTTCTGGAAAAGCCTACATATAGCTTTGGGAACTAAGTTAACCTTCAGTACAGCTTTCCATCCGCAAACAGATGGACAATCAGAAAGATAGATTCAAACACTGGAGGATTTGCTTCGTGCATGTGTTCTCGACTTTGCAGACAGCTGGGATTCTAAATTGCCCTTAGTTGAATTCACATATAATAAAAGTTATCAGGCTTCAATATAAATGGCTCCATACAAAGCACCGTATGGTAGAAAATGTAGATCACCGATACATTGGGATGATGTAGGTGAAAGAACAGAGATAGGACATGATATTGTAGAACAGACTGCTGAAGCCATCAAAAGAATACATGATCGAATGAAGACGGCACAGAGTAGACAAAATAGCTATGCAGATAACCATCGTCAGGATCTCAATTTCGAAGTAGGAGATCATGTATTTTTGAAGGTATCACCTATGAAGGGTGTAATGAGATTTGGACAAAAAGGAAAGCTGAGTCCTAGATTTGTTGGACCATTTCAGATTATGAAGAAAATCGGGACTTTAGCTTATTGTCTAGCATTACCTCCACAGATGTCACCTGTGCATAATGTGTTTCACATATCAGCTTTGAGGAAATATATTGCGAATTCTTCGCATGTGCTTAGACACGAACCTATCCAGCTAGCACCAGATCTGACTGAGTCCTAGATTTGTTGGTACCATTTCAGATTATGAAGAAAATCGGGACTTTAGCTTATTGTCTAGCATTACCTCCACAGATGTCACCTGTGCATAATGTGTTTCACATATCAGCTTTGAGGAAATATATTGCGAATTCTTCGCATGTGCTTAGACACGAACCTATCCAGCTAGCACCAGATCTGACTTACGAAGAAGTTCCAGAGAAGATTCTTTTAAGAGAAAATCGTAAGTTAAGAAATAGGGCTATCCCTATGATAAAGATTCAGTGGGCGAACTACTCAGAAAGAGAAGCAACGTGGGAAGTCGAATCAGATATGCAAAGAAGCTACCCAGATCTGTTTAAGTAAGTAAATTTCGGGACGAAATTTTTATAAGTGTAAGGCCCAGATAGATTTATAGCCACAATTAGAAAGTTTATAGACTTGAGAGATTAAATTGAAATGCTATTTTATTCAGATTTCATTCGAGTTGAGTTTCCAGATTTGAGTATGCGATAATCAGCTCTCGTTTTAATTGAGTTGATTTTCACATTTGAGATGAAATTGCAGGGGCTGTCTGGTCGATTCATACGAGCCGATTTAATCCTCCTTTTTAAATAAAATAGTTCAGTTTATATCATCAGATTTCGTTTAAAATTGGAGTAGCACTTTAAAAATATTTTAGCATCTGGATTAAACGTGTCTCTTCTTTAGGCATTTAAAATTACATATATAGGATGTTAGCCACACCATGCATCATTATTTTAAAAAAAAAACATTTCAAACCAAGCGGTGCTCTCTGCAAGGAACCGAGCAAAATATTTAAAGCTTTTACAGGAGACGATCGGATTGTACGTGATTCAGGCCAGATTTCTTCTGTAATTGTGTCGTAGAATGACAAGTGAATTCTGTTCCTTGCTACACTCATGAAAAAATATATTCTATTGTTTGCATGTTTGTATGAGTTTTTAAAGGTTTAAGAATTTTCTATGGCGGTTCTTCAAACAACAGAAATGTTATGCTCTGTTTTTAAGAAAGTATGTGTTTACTGTGATTTTGATTCAGAAAGATGTTAGAAAAATGTTTGATGATAATGTTTGTCCAGTTGTTTCTTGAGTTTTCTAAGAACTTCTTCGAAGTATCTTACAAGTAGCTTATTCGATTGTTTTTCGGAAATTTATTAAGATCGTTTGATTTCTTCAGACAAAGGAAACCTTCGTTGTTCATGTTCTTTCTAAATAGTTAAGTCTGAAATCTGGTTGTTTTAACCAAATCTGATTTTATATTAAGTTGATTCTGAGCCAGTGTTCAGCTTCTAAGTCACATTAAGTTCATATCTGAATTTTTGTTTCAAATCTGAATTTGGTCAACACTGCTATGTTAACAATTTCACATCTAGTTGACTACGGTTGACCATTGACATCTGAACAACTCCGTTTAATTGTGTTGACTTTTTCGAATCTGAGTTGACCAACAGACCAAATCTGATTCCTTTCTTCTTTGTTGAGACGCTTACGAATGATTCAGATTTCATATTTTAATTGTTCAAATCTGTTTCGACAGATACAACCAGCTTTAAATTCCTTATTCTTTTTAGCTTCAATTCAAAAGATTAATTTGATTCATTCGAACAGATTCGAGTACTTAAATTCAGTTTTCATCTTCACAAGAATCACAAAGAATTCTCAAAGTGTTTCAGAACATCATCAGAGAATGTAAAACCAGTAAATCGTACTTGACAGAAACGAAAAACAGATTTACGAAGAAAAGAAAGATCAGAAAGAAAGCAATGTTTTACAGAAATTTTTTCCACATATTATGGCTTAGATAACAGACAATCACATGGGAATGGTGAGGACGCTTGTTGACGAACCAGTGTGACCCTTTCAAATGGACTAAGATATGGTTGACGAACTGTATACCCTTTATATGCGATAGATGGGTTTTGTACCCAGCTCTCCGATTCAGAAATACAGAGTTTGATCAAACGACATGACCTTATGTACAGGTGTCTAGCCATATTCCCCAGAAAAAGAAAGAAAAGAGCTAAGTGTGATTTTAATCACAAACATTTAAAGAAAATGATTTCAGAACATGTGTATGTTTATGCTTTCATATCATTTCAGATTTGACAGTTCTTCGTATTTAGCTTCTTTATCTTAAGCTATTCAGATTTCAGATTCTAGTTAAAGTATCAGATATCGTTTGCTTGTATTGCATGATTTTGATAGTTCAGATTTACCTGCTGAGACACTAGGCTCACTAGTTTTCTTGAGTGCAGGTAATGAGCAGTAGGGAGCTGGATGGTGAAGAGCTAATCGGAATTGAGTTTTTATCATGGACATCAGCTTTCGTTTTGCTTTATGTTTCAGATCTTTTTGTACAAAATAACGAATATAGCTTTGTGTCATGACAGATTTCTGATTTCATTATTTTGTTGAGATCTAAACCGTGTTCATATTGCGATCGTATATACAGTTTCGTTTAATTTATTGACCAGATCTTTCTTCAGTTCCGAACAGTTATTAAACAGATCTGTTTCCCAGAAAACGTATGAGATCCTAGTTATTTTGCAATTCAGTCCTATAAGTGTTTCAAATTATTCATTTTGTTAAGTTCAAATTTTTAGTAATCTTTCAATTCGAACCCCAAACTTCTAAATCTTAGTTAAGAAATGTCCAGTCGCTACAACTGTGAGGATTGAGAGTTTAGATTTGTGATTAATTGATTTGAATTGGGATTAATCTCGCGTGATTTGAGGAAATTGCGAAGGGGTATGAAGTTCCTAGCTGAATTTTTGAGTGTAGCGTTGATTTTGGAGTAACTGGAATCAGCAGGTTACTGTAGATCGTGCTGGTGAATTTTGAATCAGCAGAGGTGATGTGAGGATTGAGAATTTAGATTAGTGATTAATTGGTTGGATTTGGGATTAATCACGTGTTTTGTGAGGATTTTTAAGAAAGAAAGAAAGTCCTACTGAAATTTTAGTTGCAGCGTTTGGTTCGGAAATGAGAAATTATCGATTTGTGGTGAAGTCAACGCTGGTCAAAGTTACTGTAGCTCCTGCTGGTGGATTTTGAATCAGCAGAGGTGACGTCAGCGTGACGTATTTTCCTTGCTGCTGGTAGTTTGCGTTGCGATGGTTACTGCTGATCAGCAGGCGCGCTTGTGCAAAAGCGTTGAGAAGTGACGTCGTTTGATTTTAGTGTTGCTGCTGGTTTTGGATCAGCAGATGCGTGTATGTAGAATGACCAGCTGCTGGTTTTGGAATTTGGTCGTAGATGTGAAGCGACGTCGTTTCACTAAGATTGAAACGCTTCGTTTAGGAGATTTCAGTTGGAACCAGCAGCGAGAGTTTGTTGTGAGATATGCGTTCCTGCTGGTGAACCAGCAGGTGTTAGCTGTGCTGACGTTTTTGATACGATGTCGTTTGAATTAGTTGATGCGTCGTCGTTTTGAGTGGTTTTGCGTGACCAGA
>KV001854.1:72721-87079 GCA_001598015.1 Dorcoceras hygrometricum | reverse complement strand
CGTAGCTATCGGATCTTTAGCGACTCTCGATTTACCAATGGTCGTTGACTCTAATCGGGATATATGGATTGAAAGGACCGTACTGTACGCTAACCACGACCAACTGGTTCTTGCATGCACTATCAGTGATACCTAGGGGATCATGGCGCGATGTTGCTAGGCGCTTTACCATGATCCGTTGGGCAAGTCCGAAATTGTGATTTCGAAGCCACAATGGTTGTGGGCCCACGGCTAGCTGTATCCCTGAACCATTTAGGGTCAAACAAGTACTGGATTCAAGATTCCCGCACGGAAACTGAGCTCAATATGTTGAGCATAGGAGGAGAAATTTTAGGGAGTGCGACTTCCTAAAAGTCAACAGGGGTCAAATTGCAATTTCCAAGAGTTGGAGGACAAAATTGCAATTTTGGCTTAAATGATCTGAAAAATCGTTTTTCACATCATAATATTCAGTTTTGGAAACTGAGTCGTTCAGTCCAATCTGATCGGCGATCGGAGTTACGATGAAACCGCGATGGTGGATATCGTCATTTGGACCCGGGCCCGTTGGGCCGGTCCAAGTCCACCACTAGTCTACTTATACTAGACTAGGGCTTCATTAAACATAACTAATACACACCCTAAACCCTAGAGCTCTCTCTCGGCCGCCCCCTCTCCTACAAAGCCCCACGCCGCCGCCCGCGACCTCCGCACGTTGATCGGACTTGTTCCGATCACCGTTTCGAGGAGTTTTCGTCCGTGCTGATCTCGTCAGGCCTTCTAGTGCACTCTTACGAAGGAACCTTGCTTTCGGTCGTGGACTTGATTGGACGAATCTACCGCCGCCTACCGTGAAGAGCCAGTCTCCCTGTGATTCTGGTTGGAGCCAGGAGCCTGTCGCCAGCAAGGTAACACCCCGAGAAACGCCCTATGAATGGTTTATAGTGCTGCCTTTATTGTATTGAACGTTTCCCGGCGCTAATTTTAAAACTTCCGCTGCGTCGCCGGGAGACGGGATCCGGATCCGCCACCGTTTTCCAACATATAAACCTAAACAAATCGCTGCTCCAAGGACCGAAGACTGTGTTGGTTGTAAGCGATGCGAATCTGCCTGTCCGACCGATTTCTTGAGTGTTCGAGTTTATTTATCGCAAGAAACAACTCGTAGTATGGGTCTACTTATTGATACGTTCCATAAAACTCTCCTTGAATCCATCCTTTTTACCGACAAAATCCGTTCTCAGAATATTTTTTTTTTAGCACAGATTTTTCTGGCCCAAATTTATCTTGTCTTTACCACGAATCATTTTCCTTTAATAACAATAATTGCAGTTTTTCCAATATCTGCAGGTTCATTAATTTTATTTCTTCCACATATAGGAAAACGTGGGCCTGCAATATCTTCCAAAATCGGAAAGTAAATCTTGGATCTCTATCAGACACTATCGAAACTGGCATTCCATGTAATCTAACCACATGGTCGATGTACAATCTCGCCATCTTCTTCATCGAACATCTCACATCATAGGGAATTAAATGGGCTAACTTCGAAAGCCTATCAATCACCACCCAAATCGCATCACATCCCCTATTCGACCGAGGCAAGTGAGTCACAAAATCCATGGCGATGTGCTCCAAATTTCATTGAGGCACTTCTAAACTCTGTAGCAATCCACCAGGTCTCATTCTCTTGGCCTTGACCTATTGGCAATTCAAATATCGTGGTACAAATCCAGAGATGTCATTCCTCATACCTTCCCACCAGTAGTGAGACTTCAAGGCATGATACATCTTCTTCTCGCCCGGATGCACACTGTAACGAATACAATGTGTCTCGTTCAAGATGGTTTCCTTCAGATCAATCAAATTCAGAACAACCAATCTACCATGAAATCTCAAGCACCCATAAGAAGCAACATAAAAATCTTCCGACTGACCATTCTGGGCCTTAAGCTTCAACTCATAAACATACGGGTCAGTTATCTGTGCTGCTCTAATGTCTGCAACAATCTGTGGCTCAACCTGACAAGAAGAGACCTTGAAATACTGATCATCTGGCTAAAAATGCTCCAGAAGTCCCCAAATCCTCATGGACTTTGGATATACTCATCGACATCAACATCACAGGCTGGGCTTTCCTACTCAAAGCATCGGCCACTAAGTTCATTCGCCCAGGCAGATACTGAATCTCACAGTCAAAATCTTTGAGCAACTCCATCCAACGACGTTTCCTCATATTCAGATCTGACTGAGTGAAGATATACTTCAAGCTCTTGTGGTCCGTGTACACCACAAATTGCTCACCATACAAATAGTGACGCCAGATCTTCAATGCAAAAACAATCGCAGCCAATTCTAGATCATGAACGGGGTATCTCGTCTCATGGGATTTCAACTGTCGAGACGCATAAGCTATCACCCGCCCGTTCTGCATCAAAACACAGCCCAGACCATTCAAAGAAGCATCAGGGCACACCCCAAAACCTCCAGAACCCGAAGGCAAAGCCAACACAGGAGCCGCAACTTCTCCTTGAGCAACTGGAAACTCGACTCACACTTGTCTGTCTAAACAAATTTCCTATCCTTCTGGGTCAACTGAGTCATCGGCCTTGCTATCTTGCATAGAGCTGTGAGTCTCTCAGTTTCTGCAACACCAGTCTCAAGTGTTACTTATGCTCTCTGAAGTTCCTCGAATACACCAGGATATCATCTATGAAGACAATCACAAAATGATCAATGTACTCACTAAAGACGTGATTCATCAAATCCATGAAGACAGCAGGAGCATTCGTCAATCCAAACGGCATCACAAGAAACTCATAATACCCATATCTAGTCTTGAACGCCATCTTCGCCACATCAGCTTCTCTAATCCTCAACTGATGATAACTAGATCGTAGATCAATGGATTATACTTCCGATCCCTATAGTTGATCAAACAGATCATCGATTCTCGGCAACGGATACTTATTCTTGATCGTTGCTTTATTCAACTGCCGAAAATCCACACACATCCTCATAGATCCATCCTTCTTCTTCACAAAAAGAATCGGAGCTCCCCAACGAGACATACTCGGCCTTATGAATCCCTTCTCCACGCAACTGATCCTTAAGTTCCTTCAGCTAAGCTGGCGCCAACCGATACGGAGCTCTAAATCGGGGCTGTTCCTGGCACCAACTCTATGCTGAAGTCAATCTCTCTTTTCGGAGGGAATCCAGGAATATCATTCGGGAAAACATCTGGGAACTCTCGAGCAATAGGGAGATCACTCAACCCTATCCTCGATTCATGAGAAACATCCAAGGCATAGATCATAAACCCTGAATTTTCTAGTGACAACAAGCTAAACATCTTCATGGCAGACACTAATGGAATCTAGGTCACGAATCAGCACCATAGAAATCCCATTTCTCTCCAAATCGAGGTCTAAATTTCACTAGACCGTGGAAACAATCAACAGTCGCTCTATAATACGACGACACATCCATACCCAAGATGCAGTCAAAATATCTAATCTCCAATGCAATCAGGTTAGTCACCAACACATTCTCATCAAACCTAATCACACAATCCAAAACCACTTCACGGGACAACAAACTCATGCCAGTATGGGTAGATACAGAGACAAAATCACACAGTGGGGAAGAACTCAAGCCACACTCATACACAAATAAATCAGATATAAAGGAGTGTGATGCTCCAGTATCAAACAAAACTCGTGTAGGAAAGTCAAAGATAGTACAAGTACCTGCAATCACTCCCCCAGGCATCTCATCAGCTTGCTCTCTCGTCAAGGAATTCATCTGAGCTTGCTGCGGTCCCGAAAATTGAGGTCTCAAAGATCCTCCAAACCTAGACGGTTCTCGGGGTTGAAATCCAGGTCGTTGGGACTGAACAAAAGGTTGCGGTCTCTACGAAGAACCACCAGCAGAACCTTGTTGCGACTGACTCAAGGACTGTCCACCCATCAAAGGACATACTCTAGCAAAATGTCCCGGTTGGCCACACTGATGGCAAAGACCCCGAACTCCACGACACTATGAAGTCATGTGTCTACCTCCGCACTGTCGACATGTCACACTTCCTGATCCACTGCCACCAGAACTAACAGAACCAGACGAGCTCGAATTTGACCGTCTCTTAAACGGCTCAAGGCTTGAACCTCTGGAGATTCGATTGATGTGACGTCTGAGGAGACTGAAATGGTTCCAGCTGTCGTGTAATGCCCAGATATTTTAGAGGCCACAAATTAGAAAGGTATGAGATTGAGGGATTACAATGCTATTCTATTTAACTCTTGATTTAATCGAGTTTCAGATTTCAGATATGTATTGTTTAGCTTTTTATCATTTAAGAGATAAATTTCAGATTTCATGTTTACGTAAATTCAGCTTCCATTGTATATTGAGTTGAGTTTCAGCTTTTCGTGATATCAGTTGTCACACTATGTTAAAGATTCAGACGTTGGATTTTATACTTTAATCAGCCTTCGGCTTGAATAGATTTCAGATGTTAGAATGACAATTCACTCAAGCCATAAACCTGCTGAGTCACAAGCTCCAAATACGTACCTTAATTCTGTGCACAATTACCACAACAAGGGACCCGAGAGATCTGGTTGAAACCTGCTAAACACACAACGCACAGATCTCAAAAGCTACACAGAAGGTCATGGTAATTCACAGTAACTTACGGTTGGGAGTTATGCACTACAACCAGCAATTACTCTACCATCTACTCAATAGGAAGCTCAATAACAAAGCTCTAAGGTAAGATCTTATCGCTAATTCGAAAGGCTACCTGAATAGCGAACACACGGCTGAAGTAAACAACTTTGCGATCTTACTTCCAGCTAACAACAGCCTTCGAGAATGGTATAGAATGAAAGAGCTTCACGAGAGGAGTCCAGCGCTACCTCAAACGTACTAAACGATGACCGGAAACACGGAAATTGCCGGAGAAATGCTACGGTGAACAGTGTTCTAGGGTTCGAAGCAACGAACAACAATCGGGAGAATTATTTTCGCTAAGTATGGAATCTGATATCTAGTCGAAGACCAAGTCTCCTAATATATACACTTCACACCAGCTGACAGCAGCAAGAGCGATTTCCACCGACAAAAGCAGTCGAAATCGCTGAAAACCCAACCAGCAGTCGAAAGATAAACCAACAGCTGAATATACTACAACAGATTCCTACTACTGGACACTAAAACTGCCAACAGCTGGAAAACCCAACGGCTGAATTCCTCAAACAACGCTACGCAAAACGGCATCACATCAACTTAACCAAACGACGTCGCATAGGACACGGAATCATATCTGTCGACAGATCACCTAAACCAGCAGCTGGATAAAATAACGCAATAGATCCTTTCAACGGGTACCAGACGCGATACCCAAAACGCTACGTTTCAACTAAATGCAAACGGCGTCGCATAACCCAACAGCTGATCGCTACTAGAGGAAACACACCAACTGCAGAATTCCCAAAACGCGTAAGTTTCACCCAACGGCTGGTCGCTACTATGAAACGCACAGCAGCTGGATAAAATAACGCAATAGATCCTTTCAACGGGTACCAGACGCGATACCCAAAACGCTACGTTTCAACTAAATGCAAACGGCGTCGCATAACCCAACAGCTGATCGCTACTAGAGGAAACACACCAACTGCAGAATTCCCAAAACGACGTAGTTTCACCCAACGGCTGGTCTCTTCTAAGAAACGCACTAACAAACCACCAGAGCGACTATTAGATGTGTTTCATGATAGCCGTCATACCCACTATCACATCTAACATACGCTTTAGTGCATTCTAGGTCTTTACTCAACACAATTGTAAATCATTACACACATAATGAAAGTAAAGAATGCCATATAAGAGAATGCGAATATCATATATAAAGATCGTTTGTACGCCCAATCGACTAGGAACATGTTCAGAATACACAGCGACTATTAGATGTGTTTCATGATAGCCGTCATACCCACTATCACATCTAACATACGCTTTAGTGTAATCTAGGTCTTTACTCAACACAATTGTAAATCATTACACACATAATGAAAGTAAAGAATGCCATATAAGAGAATGCGAATATCATATATAAAGATCGTTTGTACAAGAGTCAATAAAACCCACACGCCACAAGTTGGCTAGTTGGGCATCTACTCTAACATAACCAGCAAAGGCCAACACAAATCCAAGCAGCCCAAAAACAAGGAAAATAAACGAGGTCAAACATCAGTACGAAGAACGCTCATAAAACAGAAATTCATAAAACATGTAATATTTCAAGTCATGATATGCATGAGGGTACCAAAGAACATCGGTAATCAAGGCCAACAACTCAGTTGGCAATTCAAATCTCAATGGATCCTCAACACCACGCACAGCCAATCAGCCGGTGGAAGTCATCGATCCGTGATCTTCAGGTGCGAAAATCTACAGACGATCACAATTCAGTGGTCTTCAGGCGCGACAACTCAGTCGGCCACCATCTCGATGATAGCATTGAACCTTTCAGGTGTGACAACTCATCTGGCCGATCACACGCTAGCTCGACTCGGGCATCAATCAAATTCAGGCTCAATATATATGCGTGAATGCCAAGCAATATCAATTCACTCACATACATAAATCATACGCAAACAGAACAGATAATCAAATCACAGTCAAGCCAAATATGTTCACGTAAACACTCAATCACAACATTTTCAACACACTGGTAATATTTTCATGCTTATGCCAAAACTGTTTAAATAAGCTCAAATCCATACCTTCCTCAGTAGCTAATACCTCAACAGATCTTACGAAGATAGAGCACCAACAACCCGCTCAGGTTTACTGTCCCAGTAGCTTTCGACAAGCTCAACAGAAGCTGCTTAAAAGCTCAAATTCGAAAGCTCTAAAGAATAGAAGGACTGCTTTCCAGGACTCGAGAAGTATTGAACACTGCAACTACTTCGTGCTCCCTCAACTTGTCGATCTAAAGCTCCAAACAAGCATCAATCGAAAGCCCTAAGGAAGACGAGCTCAGCACCACCAATCATGCCCCAAACGGCGGTGTAAATCGACGGCAATCTCAAGAATAGGGTTGGATGAACAGTAAGGGTTCGCGAAGCTCTCGGGAAGAAGATAAGAAATATCAGGTTCGAAATCGACTAAGTGTTGCTCGACACTTATATTTAAATCTTCCAGTCAAAACTACAGTGAAAGTCAATTCACTCAAATCTGAACGCTACCTCAGATCTGGGTGCCATCTCCAATCTTAGCGCTAACTCAGATCTGACTCTACTACGCTATCCTCGTGCGCAATCACCAGACGACGTTGCGTTGAAGTCCCGCTCCAACAAACAGATCTCGTGACAAAGACTCGCTCGCTCCTCCAGATTTGGTCAAATTTGAAAGCATTAAACCGCACAGGTCTATCCCAACTCACGAACCGGACCGGTCCACAGAGTACCGTTGACCAACACTTGACTTCCCCAAATAGACGCGCACATCTGCTCACTCCCACTGAACAGATTTCACTCAACCAACGACAAATCTGGTAACACGATACGACGTCGCATTACCTCCGACTCTAGTTCCACTACTCAAATCTGTACCCTCAAATCAAAGTCTCCAGAACATCTCAAATCTGATATCTTCCGATACCAATCCCCAACAACACTAAACTCAAGCGCAATACACCAAAACTCCACATCTGATTTGTTCTACCTCAAATATGAAAATCGGAAAATCACCAACAGAAAAACCAATTCCTTCAAATTTGAAAACCCGATGGTTAACATCTCCCTTGGTTAATCCTTTTCCAGATCTGATTATTTTCATTAATCACCAATTAATATATTTCTAGTCCTCACAAGATGAGATCTCAGGAATATCATCAGCGGTGAAATGCATAGAAGAATCACTGGAAGAACTATAACTAGAAGGACTCGGATTCGCAGATTGTAAAGAGCTAGAACTGGAAGAAATCAGATTTGCATCTAACCCTCTCCAAAAAACACCAAAATACCCTGTACAACATCAACACAGATTTCAACCCACTTCCTTCGAACAATCCCTGAGAAAGGCGATCGTGAATCCAGATCCTGAACCGGCTCAATAAAAATGCAGATCGGGGCAAGTGTATCCACATCTGGCTCCTGAGGTAGCTACGTCCTCTCGCTAGAAGTAGTTGTACTGCACTCGCGTATCCACCGATCTGTGCCCCTCTATAACTGTCCAAGATCCATCAATTAAGATCAGTCACCTAACCCAGTACTTGACGCTAGGATGAAATGACGAAATAATTCCACTACGCTGTACATCAGTACCAAACAAATCAGAGCTAGATGGTCGTGTCCACTCCAGCTTATTTATCTTCAGTTGTTCCATCAATTTCTCCAACTCAATGCGATGAGCATCTGACAACAAATCTAAGACCTTAAGATCAATAACTGTAGGCATACCAGAAACAAAATTGCTGCGCCTCCAAAAATTCCTTATCAACATCTCCCAAAAATTCCTTATCAACATCTCCCTGTACTTTTCTATTATATACACGCGCCTCTGAACAGCTGTTTGCAAAGAATCTGTTTCTGCCCAAGCCAACATCAGTTCTTCCTTGGCAACAACATCTGAAACTGACTCCAAAACTGCCAATCGGCGAAGACTGGACGAATGAAAGAATGAAACAATCTATTCTATAACAATCTATCTTATTTGTACAAGAAAGTCGATATCTGCGGAAATCAACGTAAACATTTCTTTGGCCGGGTGCCTTTTAATCACCTCCTCTACAAGGGGCTCCATCCCCTTGGCGTCAATAGCAATCTTTGGAAGGCTGGCCTTGTACCAGTTGACTTCCTTGATCTATATACCATGGCCAAATTTGATTTTCGTTGGCTCCCTAGCCAGAGCTGATGGTAGAATCATCTCCTCCAGAATCTGTTCAGAATATCATCAATAAACATGGACTCTTCATCAAACAAGGTTGTCTCGGTAAGCTTCAGAACCTTGATCAAGGGCTCTGTGTCCTCAGAGTCAATAATCTTCTCATTCTCCTTCTCCTTCTCCGTCTCTGTCTCTTTCACCTTCTCTTTCTCCTTCTCTGTCTCAACCAGAGGTCCTTATTCATTGGATAACACCTTTAGACTGCTGTCTTCATCATAATTAGTTATAGTTGAAACATCTATCCTGCTCTCCGTCTTATCTGTCTCTATCTCAGTAGTCTCCAGCACTACTGGTTCAACGGTTTCCATCTCCTCCGTCTCTATCTCAGCTGTCTCCGTAATCACCTGTTTAATAATATTTTCAACTGATTCCTCTTCAGACGCATCTTGCAACACCAATTTCCTCTTCGGTGCATGGCGTCGTCGAGCACTAGGGCTCACAGCTGGTACAACATATATGGGTTCCGGATTTTGTACCACTTGTATAATCGACAAGTCCTTCTCTACGGAGCAGCTCTCCCCACAGTAGTCCTATTCTTCTTAGAGGCATGCTCAACAACAGCAGGAGCTGGTCTCCTCTTAGCCTCAGCCTTCTTAACCATTTTCTCCACTGGCACTTCCAACACCTCTTTAGCATTGATAGACTTGTTTTTGGCAATGTAAGTCCCAATAGTCTTAGCAGTAAGGATCTTGAGAGGTGGGAAGGCCTTCGACTCGCCCAATTCCAAGTCTGGTGCTCCCTTCAGAATAATACATATCTGCAACGCAAACCCTCGGGCTTGCTTTGAAGATGGAGTCACCATGTCCTTCAAGAGGTTAAACAACAATCTCCCCCAATTGATTTTAACTCCTCCATGAATCGCAGCCATCATCAGAAACTGCTCATGGGTAACTGCATCGAAGGATCCTGCTTTGACTGTGATTGTCTTCACAGAATACCGTTAAGAAGTCGGAACTCAAACTTCATCTCCCTTTTCTTGCAGGAGGTCTTAAGCTGTTCAACGTCTGTAGAAAAAGCACTTCTAGCGTTAAACACCAAATCTTTCGGCACTTCATACATATCAGTCAAACCTTCGGTCGGTAACTCAAAAATCCCAGCAAACCGGTCCTCAGAAATTTAAACAGACTTGCTCTGAATGGAATTGATAATTTGTTGTCTCGCACTGAGGCGTTGATATAAATCCACCAAGGCTGACTCATAGATAGCAGAATAGCATCCCAAGAACCCACGGAGTCCAGACGACTCAAGGGCTTTGAACATTTGAACCATTCCTTCATCTGCCATACTGAACACTGAGTCGAAGTAGACTTGAATAGCATTGTGAATCTGAGAAGAGTCCATTGCTGTAGGTTAAACGAACGAAGAAAAAACCGAAAAGATAGATAATCTGCAATGAGAAAACACTGAAAGCAAGAGAATATTTTGAGCAAAGTAAATGTTAGAGATAATCGAAAATGCGTATAAGATAAAGGAATATGAAACGGTACGCGTTAACAGTGTTGATGTGACGTTTCGCATGATGACAACACACGTGTCAATCATCCGACGACGCGATCAGATTTTGAAATGATTTTGAATTTTAACCACGAGGGTGAAAAAGTAAAAATAAGAGCCATTTGTTAAACACGTCAACTTTTTTATCTGTTTATTGTTCCAACTGGGGTACTGCCAGATCTGATTACATATAAGCATCAACTGTATATACGCGAAATCTGAATAGATTCAGATCTCACGCATTCAGCTGACTCAGCACTTATTAACTCAGATATGTTATTTCCCCTAAAGCTGAGATTCTCCCAACGCAATCGTTTGCCAAATCTGAAGTTCTTCTCGTCCCCCTGAAAAGAAGACTCAAATATGAAGTAAACAAAAGATGTTCAACCTACAAAATTTTAGCACAATCATAGATTAAGGCAATTCTAAGAGACCAAGAATGTTTCGAAAATACAAAAACTTAGCGTCCGATAGAGGCTTTGTGAAGATATCAGCAACTTGCTGATCTGTTGACACATACTCTAGCCGAACGTCCTTCTTGAGCACATGATCTCTTATGAAATGATGCCTGATGTCTATGTGCTTTGTTCTCGAATGTAACACAGGGTTCTGAGTGATTGCGATGGCACTGGTACTGTCATAGAAAATAGGAGCTTCAGAAGCATCAATGCCGTAGTCCTTGAGCTGGTGTTGAATCCATAAGATCTGAGCACAGTAGCTTCCATCCGCTAGATACTCTGCTTCAGCTGTGGATGTGGTAATGGATGTTTGCTTCTTACTGACGAGGAAATTAAACGATCTCCCAAGAATTGACATGTACCACTTGTGCTTCGCCTATCAATCCTGCATCCTGCGTAATATGCATCACTATAACCAATTAGTTGAAAACTGGAGTCTTTGGGATACCAAAGACCCACATTCGAAGTTCCTTTCAAATATTTTAAAATCCTTTTGACTGCAATGTAATGTGACTATTTTGGCTCAAATTGGAATCTAGCACACATACAGACAGAAAACATGATGTCTGGTCTACTAGCCGTTAAGTATAGCAATGAGACAATAATACCACGATACAATGATACCTCAATTGTAGTTCTAGCTTCGTCTTTGTCCAATTTGATTGAAGAACTCATTGGGGTTGATTCTGCTGAACAATTCACCATTCCAAACTTCTTCAGCAATTCTTTCGTGTATTTAGCTTGATTGATGAAGATCCGATTCTCAAGCTTTCTAACTTGTAAACCCAGAAACGTCAGGTCTCCCATCATGCTCATCTCAAACTTGTCCTGCATCAGCTTAGAAAATTTCTGGCACAGTTTGGGGTTAGTTGACCCAAAGATAATTTCATCGATATATATCTGTACCAACAGGACATGATCATTCTTGAAAAATTTAAATAAAGTCTTATCGACTGTGCCTATCACAAAATCATGCCCGATAAGAAATTTTGATAGTGTGTCATACCAAGCTCTGGGTTCTTGCTTCAACCCGTATAGAGCTTTATCCAGTTTATAGACGTGATCTGAATATGTATGATTAACGAAGACAGGAGGTTGTGTAACATACACTCATTTAAGATGCCATTAAGAAAGGCACTCTTTACATCTATTTGAAAGACCTTGAAGTCATTGTATGCAGCATATGCAAGAAACATGCGGATGGCTTCTAATCTGGCTACTGGAGAAAAGGTTTAATCAAAATCTATTCCTTCTAGTTGTCTAAAACCTTGAGCTACCAATCTAGCCTTGTTTCAAATCACAATTCCATCCTCATTCAGCGTGTTCCTAAAGACCCATTTAGTTCCTATCACTGAATGATTAGTAGGACGAGGAACTAACTGCCATACATTGTTTCTATTAAATTGGCTAAGTTCATCTTGCATAGCGTCTATCCAGCTTGGGTCTGCTAAGGCTTCTTCTATCAGCTTTGGTTCTATATGCGAAATGAATGTTGGTGCCGATCTCATCAGGCCTTCTAGTGCAGGCTGACGAAGGAGTCTCCCGTCCGGTCGTGGACCTGATTGACGTAATCTACCGCCGCCTACCGTGAAGTTCCGGTTTCCTCGTGAAACTGGTCGGAGCCAGGCACGAGTTGCCAGCAAGGTAATCAACGAAAACACCCTATGAATGGTCATAGCTTGCATGTTTATTGAATTGTATGTGCCGATCTCATCAGGCCTTCTAGTGCAGGCTGACGAAGGAGTCTCCCGTCCGGTCGTGGACCTGATTGACGTAATCTACCGCCGCCTACCGTGAAGTTCCGGTTTCCTCGTGAAACTGGTCGGAGCCAGGCACGAGTTGCCAGCAAGGTAATCAACGAAAACACCCTATGAATGGTCATAGCTTGCATGTTTATTGAATTGTATTGATCATCTCCCGGCCCGATTTTTGTTCTTTCGCTGCCTCGCCGGGAGGCGTGATCCGGATCTCCACGGTTCCCCAACAGTGATATCAGAGCCAAGGCTCGGATCTGATCAATACAATTGTGCCTTATTGTATCTAATATCTTGAATTTCAGATCGAATCAACAAAATTTTTGGAGCAGCCACCGGCCACCGCCGTGGGCGGCGGCAACCGCCCGACGCCATGGCCGGCCAGTGGCCTGCGGCCGCGCGCCATGGATGCGCGTCGTCGGGCGCAAGTGGTTGTGCCATATGCTGCGCAATTCGCAGCAGCGTGCGGGCGGCGATGGCTGGACGTCGCTCACTGGTTGCGCTACACGGTGGATGACGATGATGGCTGGACGCGCAACTATATGCGCCAATTGTTGGCGCATCGCGCGGTTGCGCCGCGCTTGTCGCGGCCGCGGGCGGCCTTGCGCCGCGCGCGATTTTCGTGGTGGCGGCCGCCGCCCGGTGATGCTCCGGCGATGTCGTGACGACGAAATTCTTCTAGGGTTTTGTTCGGTCCTATCCCGGGCATCCCGTGAGTTTTCGGGCCGATATACGATATCGGGCCCGTTTTGGTCGATTTTGAAATTTTGAGATTTTTGGGCCTAGAATTGTTTTAAGCCCAATTTGATACAATTCAAATTGCAAAATACGATTTTAATTTTGAAATATGATTTTATAAATTAAATATGATTTTGTTGATTAAAATTTGATTTTATCGACAAAATACGATTTTATTTATAAAATACGATTTCGTAATTAAAATATGATTTTGTGGATAAATAATTTGATTATTTAATTAATGCATGTTAATTAGATTATCTGCATGATTGGGATGATCGAGAGCCGTGCTCAATGTGTTAGGTGTATGCAATAGGTTTATGTGATTTCGGTTTGTAAATATTATTGATTATCATTTAAAGTGGGCCTGTTTGTGGCCCGTTCCCACCCCTTGATAAATGTATCCCTTATATGTCATGGTAAATTTAAATGTAAAATTACTAGATTTAATGGGAGGACATCCGAATACGGTGGACAATGACGATCAAGGATATTGAAGACCGAAGATCTGTAAAACCGGAAGCATTGTAATAGGATTGCATTGCATATTGCATTACCCCTAGGATTGGACCCAGGTCCGTGGCTGGCAACCACGGACGGTATAGCTCTCGCGATCGATCATCCCATTATTTATATATGTGATATATAGTTAGTTGAATCCGCATGTTGCATGTTTTAAATTTGATTTAAAATAAATGCATGAGACCAAATTTTAAAAAATAAAATCCCTCGTTTTAAATATGATTTAAAACTAATATCAAGATAAATGTTTATTCGATAAATTAAAGGGAATTTAAATTTGTTTAAATTATCCCTACCTTCCATCAACAGTGGGTGTACGTGCATGAGACCAAATTTTAAAAAATAAAATCCCTCGTTTTAAATATGATTTAAAACTAATATCAAGATAAATGTTTATTCGATAAATTAAAGGGAATTTAAATTTGTTTAAATTATCCCTACCTTCCATCAACAGTGGGTGTACG
>KV001854.1:15101-38797 GCA_001598015.1 Dorcoceras hygrometricum | reverse complement strand
GATTAATTTGTGGAATTAATCGGATTTTAAGGAATTCTGCTGATCCAGATTTCTGTTTGAAGGTTTCGTTTGTATTTTCGTGTCAGATGGCACATTTTGAATAATTCTGTAAATTTTTGTAATTTTGAGTTAGAAATCTGATTTGTGAGATCTTCTCGGCTTTGTGAGGAATCTGTTCGAAATTCTTGAGAAAGCTGGTCGCCAGTGTTCGACTTGGGGTGTAGCGCGTTTTGTAGCGTGAGGGAAACAAAACGCTGTCGTATAGAGAGATCTGTTTTTCAGTTAGCGCTAGGGCCTTGTATTGAGATCTGCTATCGCGTGGTTGGCTTTGTGTGTAAAGCGGTGTCGTTTAGGCCTAGCGTTATGGTGAAATCTGGTGTGCGTGGGAAGGAGAAATCTGTGGCGCTTTTGTGTGGAAGTCTGATCGCGTGTTTGAGTTTAAGGTTTGAACCGCTGCCGTTTAGATAAGTTAATACGCCGTCGTTTAGGTTTGGCGTGTTTGTGAGATCTGTTTTGCGTCGTAGTGTTTAGCGCTTAGTGTGTCAGATTTCTCCAGTGTTTATTATTAGCGTCCAGACTTCATCGTGGTGCTGTGCGGCGTCGTTTTAGCGGTTAGCACTATTTCCAGCTTTCAGCGTTTTGGTTTTCATATTTCTCCGTGGTCTTAGGAGAGACGTCGTTTTGGATTTGATCGCTGTATAGCGCTAGAGTGAGGGATCTGTTGTGCTAGAGAAGTCTGTGGTATTTGAAGTATTGCGTGTTTAGTATTTCAGACTTCTCAAGCAAGGGGAGCATCCAGTTGTCTATGGGTTTTGTGCGTTGTCGTATTGGGTAGTTTTGTTTATATGTGGACGTGGAGAAATCTGTTGAGAGTTAACGTTGGAACGTTCAGATTTCTCGAGCGAGGAAATTTCCAGATTTCTCCAGCGTTTTGCTTTAGTGTTCAGACTTCTCCCTTGGTGTTGCGCGACGCCGTTTCGATTATTGTTCGCGGTTTAGTTCAAGCGTTCGGTTGTTGTGGGATCTGATTCTGCCGGTGGAAAATTTTAGCAGACTTCACGTGTGTATTTATAGAGAAGTCTTGGTCTTCGTTTTAATCCACAGGATCCGATACTTAGCATTTCTTCTCCCGATTTCTTTTCTTTGTTCGCGAACCCTAGAGCACTGTTCACCGTGATTTTTACCCGACTATTCCCGTCACTTCCGGCCACCGTTTGGCACGTTCGAGGTGGCGTTGGACTCCTATAGAGTAGCTCTTTCATCCTATACCACTCTTGGAGGTTGTAGTTGGCTGGATCAGAAACTCAAAGTCGCTGTTTCGTTCGTGTGTTTGTGCGTGCAGGTAGAACTTCGTTTAATTTGTTGAGATCTTAGCCTTAGCTTTTATTTAAGCTTCTTGTTAAGATGTATTAGGTTGGCTAGTTGCTGGTTGAGCTGTTGCTCCCAGGTCGTGTTTTACCATGAGAGTTTGTGGTGTTTTGTTTGAGATCTGGTTGTACGTGCGTGTTGTTTAGCAGCTTTCAAGACTCAGATCTCTCGGGTTTTCGCGTGAGTTTTCAGCTTCTGGGCAGCTTCGTGGAGTTTTGCCATGAGTCGTGAGAAAACATAGTTGTGCAGATTGTTGGTACCGCACCTAGGTAGATTCTGTTTGAGGTATTCTGCCGTGTAAGGTACGAATCGAGCTTGAAATTCAGCTTTGTGATAGGCATGGTAAAGTATTGTGTGTGTGGTAAAGCTGGCCGAGTGTTTTGTATAGAGGCAGCGATGTGTATATTCATTCTTGTTGCTGGCTGCGTTTATGGTATGCTAACTGCCGTAAATTATGCGGATTTCAATATGCATGGTGTGTTACCTGTTGAATTGTTATGCATGCGATTATTAGATGCCTTGTTGTGTTTATTGGCAATTCATGTACACGCATCCTGTCTAGCATTGTGATGCATCTGCATAGCATATTGGGCCCTTGATTCCTTTGACAGCCATACTATACATGTTGCTCTATTGGAGCTTTTCCCTCGTGGTGTGGTGCTGTGTTGCATAACCACGGTTGAGTGCAGCTGGAGGATGTTGGTTGAGTTGTTCCCAGTCCTCAGTTGCAGCAGCTGGACGGTGTTGGTTGAGTTGTTCCTAGTCCTCAGTTGCAGTGACTTGGATAGAGGTTGGTGGGTGGTTGTGTCCACTTGACATGCGATTATTAGATGCCTTGTTGTGTTTATTGGCAATTCATGTACACGCATCCTGTCTAGCATTGTGATGCATCTGCATAGCATATTGGGCCCTTGATTCCTTTGATAGCCATACTATACATGTTGCTCTATTGGAGCTTTTCCCTCGTGGTGTGGTGCTGTGTTGCATAACCACGGTTGAGTGCAGCTGGAGGATGTTGGTTGAGTTGTTCCCAGTCCTCAGTTGCAGCAGCTGGACGGTGTTGGTTTAGTTGTTCCCAGTCCTCAGTTGCAGTGACCTGGATAGAGGTTGGTGGGTGGTTGTGTCCACTTGAAATTCCGTGCGACCTGGCGGGTGGCTTCCGCGCAGGTGCGGCGATGAGCCACTCTATTTTCCACTGGGTGCGATCGGGTAGCTTCCGAGACTCGGTGATGTGTCACATTGTTGTTGTTACCGTTTTGTTTGGCCTTCCGATTGTTACCACTGATTCTTCGTACCTCTCATGCATTTGCACGACATGATACATTGCATGTTGTATCCTTTTGCTGTATTATGCTGCTCTTCGTACTGGGGTTTGACCCCGATGTCCCTCTGGGGCTGGTTTGTTTTGTTGGCCTGCTTGTTGTTCAGGTTTTCCAGGTTATTCCGTTGGTCGTGGAGATGATCCAGCTGGAGATACCCCAGGAGATGTTTAGAGTGTCCCAGTTGTGGATAGTATCTATTGCACTGGTATCACCGCAGGTGGGATGTCCCGGATGGTGCTTAGGCTTATATAGTTATTAGTCTATCTGTGTATTGTGGTTTTTCAGTTGTTGTATTTAGTTGGTTGATGTTGGTTAGATACTATGCTGTTGTATTTGGCCGTTGGGCAGTACTCGTATCTGTTAGTATGCTGCTCTGTTATTTGAGTATGAGTTAACTGGGAGTATTTTGAGTATGACAGTATTTTAAATTATGTTTTCTTCGTCAGGCCAAAAGCGAAAAAAAAAATTTTAGCCACTTTTTAAGTGCTTCCGCGTTGCGTTTTTTTTAAATTCTCTGTTTCGTACTCGAGGCCTGACAAGATCCTTGGACTCTCTCATGGCTATTGTCTTAACATCTCACTCCCTCGGTAGTGCTTCATCACCTTGAGGGCCAGTTCTCTGTTGGAGTATTCTTTGCCAAGACTGGTCAGCTCAATCACAACAGCACTGAATCTCTCGTCGAATTCCACCATGGTCTCTCCCTCTCGCATCTTTATTGACTCATATTTCTGTTGGGCAACCGCTAGTTTGTTCTCTTTGGTCTCGTCGTTGCCTTCACAGATTTGCGTCAACTTCTCCCAGATCTCCTTGGCAGTGGCGCAGGTCTTGATTTTGTCCTGCGTCTTATATAGAATGTCCTTCGCCACATTTTCCAAATTGGCTTTCTTCTTGTCCTCTGGTGTATACTCCATTCGAGTTTCTCAATCTAGTGTGGAGCACCAGCAGTAATCGCCATAGCCATATTTGCCTTCATAATCTTCATGGGTCCATATGTAATGATGTACCACGTCATCATCTTGCGCGGCTAAATGAGCTTGCATCCTGATCTTCCAGTCGTCATACTCCTCCTTAGAAAACATAGGAATTTTATTGTGAGAAGTGGACATATTTTTTTAAATATATAAGAGCAAAGATCAGACTGTTCAATAACTGAGAGTCTCAGGCTCTGATACCAATTGATAGGATCAATGGAATCGAAAATAGATTTAAATTAAGCCCAGAAGTTCAGAAGGGGGGGGGGGATTGAATGAACTCCTTCGATTTTAAATTTTTCGAAACCTTTAAAACTTTTTTACAAGCCTGTGCTTAACTCAGATCTGAGTGACCAGATATGAGTCTCTCAGTCCAAATCTGTTTTCTCGATTAACAAATAATGTGCGGAAAGAAACCGATTAAATAGTGAACAGTTAATAATAAAATACGATGCAAGTATAAAAAGATAGGGTCGAGAATGTGTTTCTGGAAGTTCGGATCTGAAATCCTACATCTCCCCTTCTTCCTTTCCAGGAAGGTTCCACTAGAAGGTTTGATGTGTACAACTTCTGTAAACACCCGATCACTCAAGCCTCGCTACAAGTGAACTCCTAGCACTTCAACTACAAAGCAGATTTCACTGTTGTTAAAAAATGAACGTATTTTCGAACTGCTTCAAGAAGCACGTTCGTTACAGACTATGAACTGATTTTACAATGAATACGATACAAACAAAGTACTGTAAATCTTCTGGTTTCTTTTACAATGAAACTTGTTTACAAATGTAAACCAGAAGAAATCTTGAAGGTATTTTTCTGTGTAAGAACTTTTAAGGATTGTTCTTCGAGATGGTGAGAACTGGGATTTTTCTCGAGAGATAAAATACATAGAGAGCTTAAAATTCACGGAGAGTCCGAGAGAGAGATCTTATTCGTTTGAAATCTTCAGCTATTTATACATCTCCATCCTCAACAGTCATTAAATGAGTCAGTAGACACAAACCTTGTGTCAGGCCTCGTGCTCAAACACAGAGTTAAACCACGCAAACACTAGCGGAAGCAATAAAATAGTGGCTAAAATTTTCGCTTGGCCTGACTGAAGGATACATAATTAAAATATCGCAATACTCAAAATATCCCAGTAATTGAAATAACTCAGTACAACAGTACAACATTCAACAGATACAAGCACTACAGAAAACAACTGAAATACAATAAAGCACAGGGCATCCCCCGGCTAACAATGCTTCTACATATATGCTATACGCTAACTGGGACACTCTAACCACCTCCTGGGCACCTCCAACTGGGTCTACATCACGACCAACAGAGTAACCATGATAACCTGAAAACACATACACAGACAAACAACACCAAGCCCCAGAGGGACATGGGGTCAAACCCCAGTACGGAGAGCAATATAAAATAGCTAACGGAAAGCAACAAGTAATATGCACATGCTATGCATGAACCGCTGAGCACAACATAAGGCTACAACCAACGGATGGGAGCCAGAATCTCTAAGGCAACTCAAAGTTGATCACTGATCAAGACAGATAGCAACAGATAATAGTTAACAGTGGCCACGGGGTGTGTGAGTATATGGGAGCTACCCACTCATCTCAACACACGACACCAGATGCAACACATGGCTCAACATGTTATTGCCCAACTCATGAGGTGTGGGAGCTACCCGCTCCGTCCATAGTGGCTAATATATCCCAGAAGGGAGATGAGGTACGAGAGTTACCCGCTCAGCCTCAACAGCATCCTGGTACGCTCAGAGCAATAAACAAGGCACGGCTATAACAGGTCTGAGCTCAAGAGATAAATGCGTGTATGCAACAGATGCAATGTTCAACACCGAAACATATACAATACGCAAGGCATACACAGCAGCAAGCATAATTACCCATGCTCAATCCAAAGCTATAAAACAAGCTCACATCCGTACCTCAAGTCTTCTGTGCTACAATTACCACAACAGGGTCCCGAGCAACACAGATCTCACATCTGTGAAACCAAATACAGATACTAACTCAGGGACAGTAACACAGAAACCACGAATTGGGAGCTACAAGCTCAACCCAAGTCTGTCCTACCCTTCTAACACAACATAAGCTCTAAACAAAGCACAAGGTAGGATCTTTAACACTTACTCAATGAGTTACCTCGACGGTGAACGAAATCCGTCGGCAATAGAAGAAGATAAGGTTCGATGAACAGTAGCTAGGGTATCGCGACAGAGTTATCTTACGGGAAATATTCTAAGTGTCGGGAATGAATACAAAGCAACAAAGACCAAGTCGTCTTATATACTCAAATCTGTCCATGCTTGCTGAACAGATCCCATCGACAACTTAAAGAACAAAAGATGATATATCCGCTCGTATCTGAATCTCTCAACAGATCTCTCTATAGCAAACAGATCTCGACTAACTCAAATGACGTCGCACAAGTCCACTATCGCAACTGGACATGTCACCCGCTACTCAGCTCTGAATAGCTATCGCAAGAAGGAATATGAAACCCAAAACGGCGTCACCCTCTATACACTCAGATCTCTCCCGAATCTGAAGACCAACGCTGCTATCAACTGAGTCTCGCCCGCTAAGCCAAAACGCTGTCGTTCCAACTAATCCAAACGACGTAGTTTAGATACTCGCTGCAAAACAATCTAGCGTACTCTCTTCTGCTCAGCGACAATAGATTCCACCACGACTGCTGAACACAATCACTCAGCGATGATCAACGCTCACCACTACACAGATCCCGCATAAATTCTAACTCTCCTGATCTATTCCAAGGACTTATACAAAACCCGATAGCTTCTCCAAGCATATCGACTCAAAGCTGATTCATCCCAGATCTGCTCAAGCTCAAATCTGGTCTATGTTAACCCGATTAATTAACTCAATTAATCCTTCTAAACTTTTGGGTCTCACACCTTGTTTGCATATCTCCATCGTATCAATGCATTAAATGCTCCGTTAATGCTATGCAAATGTCTGTCTAAAGTTGTCAGAGCTTTGTTGACTTTAATACCCAAAATAGGTAAACATCATATAGACCAACTCTGAGACCTGCAAAATATTCTCCAAATAGCTCTGAACTTGAGTCTATTTCATTCACTTTGTCTAACAGGATTTATCTGATTGAATCTCGATCTTTGAATCATTTGGGATAACTATCTGATGAAATATTAAGCTCACATCTGAAAACTGTTCAATTCTGATCTTAAATATTCTCTCATATATAAGCTTTGCTAACTTCTTCTTTTACGGAACTTCCCCTTTACTTTAACGATTTATTCAGATCTGAATCCTTTCTTCTTTACATGTCTTCCCTTTTTACTTCTCTTTAACCATATCACTGTCAGATCTGAAGTTTCTCTTTACGCGTGACGTGAGCTCTTATCTCTATTCATATCTGAAATACCCTGTTCTGATCTGAATTTCTGTTTCTGAAATCTGAAAAAATAACCTCTGAACTGAAACTGATATAATCTGATCTGAATTGCTCTCATCTGATTGGATAAGCTATCTTCCGCGTTATATATACTATTCCCAATCTCTCTGATCTGAAACGAAGCCTCTGTACAAGATCTGGTAAGCTCCGATCCGAAATTCTTAACCCGATAACTGAAGTTACCTGGATATCCAAATCTGATAAACTCTGATCTGAACTGTTCTGAACCCTCTAAACTGATATTCTCTGATCTGATCTGAATATGCCTAGTTCAAATCTGAACGGATCTGAGTCCCCGATCCTAATATGATAGAACCCGATTAATCCAAATCTGATAGCTTAATGTTCAGTTCTTTATCTTGTTTATGTTATCACCAAAACTTATAAATTTTATGTTAACATACTGAGTTGTACAGATTCAAGATAAGATAAGCCAAGAGAAGTTTCTTGTTTTCTCGTGTGCTGTAAAGGTTCTGGACATTGACTCTGAACAGGTAGGCGATGCTGGTTTGATCGGGACTATGTTCTGATTTGATAACTGAGCTACTTTGTTTAGGTACTGTCTGAGCTGGTTGCAATACCTTCGTTTATAAGCAGATCTGGCCTATTTTCCTTGACCAGACTGCGTGATTCGTTGCTAACTGTATGGGTTTCTCAAAGATGAGTGACCTTACAAAGCTGAAATTCTTGCTCCGAAGCTTATGTAATTATTTTACTACGCGTAAGCTGTTTCCTTAGAACCAAATCTGTTTTACTACGCGTAAGCTGTTTTCTTAAAACCAGATTTGTTTTTCCTATTCGTAACCTATTTTCTTTAGTCAAAGTTGTTCTTCACGCCTGTGATCTGTTTTCACACCCGAGATCTATTTTATGTAGCCAAAGCTGTTCTTTACGCTTGTGATCTATTTTCTTTAGCCAAAGCTGTTTTGCGTTCATAAGCCGTTTTCTCTTCTGAGCTGGTTTCTGCTATCATCAGCTCGTAGCCCAGCTGTACACTCAGTAAGGGTGTAAAGAAAAATGAGTTTCATAGCAGTGAATCTACCAGTTTCTAGAACCAAATCTGTTTTACTACGCATAAGCTGTTATCTTAAAACCAGATTTGTTTTTCCTATTCGTAACCTATTTTCTTTAGTCAAAGTTGTTCTTCACGCCTGTGATCTGTTTTCACACCCGAGATCTATTTTATGTAGCCAAAGCTGTTCTTTACGCTTGTGATCTATTTTCTTTAGCCAAAGTTGTTTTGCGTTCATAAGCCGTTTTCTCTTCTGAGCTGGTTTCTGCTATCATCAGCTCGTAGCCCAGCTGTACACTCAGTAAGGGTTTTAAGAAAAATGAGTTTCATAGCAGTGAATCTACCAGTTTCAACGATCGATTTTTGATCAAGATCATGTATATTAGCTATTTTATTTCAATTAAAGGAAGAACTTTCAGTTTTAAGGACTTATGGCATAGAGGACCCGGTCAACTATGAAGGGACCAAGATTATGGTATTACTATAATATCCCTTCACAAGAAAGTTACTGAAATTCAGATAAGATGCTAGCAAGCACCAGGACCACCAGAGAGCCTCTAGGCCATAAGTCACTCAGTATATAAATACGATTCAAATCTTATATCCTGATCTGTCTTTTCATTAGCAAGATTTCAGTTCAGATGACTTCCTTTAATATACGTATCATAATTCAGTTTTTGCCTGAATTATATGATTTTGTTATCCTCAGTTTTACTCCCTAGGCTCACTAGTTTTCCTGATGCAGGTGAGGCAGCTCAGGGCAGGCGGGTGGCTCGAGGTGAACCAGATTTGGGGGTTGCGTGTGTTTATCAAAGGCCAGCGTTTCCACGAAGTCAGAGCTGTTGTTGTTTTTGATCTTTTGTCAAAACTGTATTAAGATCCATTACAACAATAGAGAATTCATATAGAGTTCCAGTAGTTGTAACATCTTATTTTGTAATAGAAACCAGAAGTTCATTATTACAAAGCTGTTTCTACTATTTACTTTTGGCGCCATCTGTTTGTATACCATCTTTCTTAAGGGAATACAACTTACAACATCTTGCACTTAGTCCTTCTATTCCTTTCGATTATCCCTTTTACTCCAATCCGTTGATTCCCATGGGTTTGGGCGTCACAACTTGGTATCAGAGCATGGTCCTGGGATAAACACACACTTCCCAGTCTGGAGCAGTTCTCGCCGTCTGCATCTCCTGATCTGTGATTTTTATTGTTATGTTAAGAGTCCTTTCTATTTTGAGTTCTGATGTCCTTTTGTGGTGGATTGCGGGCTATAAATTAAGATATCAGGTAGAGGAAGTGGTAGAAGAAGCACCCCTGTAGAAGAACCCAGTCCAGACAGCAATGCTCGTATTACCCAACTCTTAGAACGATTAATAGAACAGTCAGGAAGAGGCAACGACCAATCTTCTACCAGCAGGGGACCAAATCATGATGATTCCCAGGAGAAATTTCGAAGACAGAAACCAAAGGATTTAGTGGTACAACAGATCCGCTTGTTGCTGAGAGCTGGATCAAGTCTATGGAAGTTATTTTTGAATACATTCAGATTCCAGATCTGGATAGGCCTTGGTGCGCTATCTACATGCTGAGGGATGATGCAATGATCTGGTGGGAAGGAGCCAAGTTATCAGTAGATTTGGCAAATCTCTCATGGGACGAGTTTAAACGAGTTTTCTTTGAGCAGTATTTCATAGCAGAAGAGGTCTGAGCTGAAGCGGGAGTTCCTGACCTTGAAACAAGGGAGCATGACAGTACAGGAGTATATCCAAAAGTTTGAGAGAGGATGCTGTTTTGTACCTCTTATTGGAAGAGATTTCGAGGAGAAGTTGAGTCATTTTGTGGAAGGACTGAAGCCTACATTCAAGCTTAATGTCAGGCTAGCAGGGCCCAAAACTTACAGGAAAGAGTAGACAAAGTCCTGCAAGTTGAGAGGGATTGGAAGAACGTAGAAGAGGAGAGACAGCAGAAGAGGCAGGTCTTCCAACAAAAAGACCAAAGACCATTTAAGAAGCAGAACAGGAACCAGCAGCAACCCCAAGAACAGAAACCGTTACCAGTTCAGCCTATTAGTGCAGTACCAGTTAGAGACAACAAGCCAGTTTGCCCCAAGTGCCAAAAGAATCACTGGGACAGTGTAGAGCTGGCCATAGCGGCTGTTACAAGTGTGGTGCTCAAGGTCACATCTCCAGGTTCTGTCCAAAGTCGAAATAACTGGTGCCCAGTCGAGCTTACGTCATGACAGCTGAGCAAGCCAACCCCGATTCTACTATAATTACGTGTAAGATTTTGGTTGCTGGTATGTCCTATTTTTCCCTGTTAGATTCGGGTGCGACTCATTCCTTTATAGCTGAAGATTTTGCTAAGAAGTTACCTTGTAAGTCGAAACGATTGTCCATAGGCTATTATGTGACTGTACCTTCGGGAGAAGAGTTAGTAACCCATGGGTTATACCGTGACTTAGAGCTCGAGTTTCAAGGACATTTAGTTATTTCTAACTTGATTATTCTACCCATACATGAATTCGATGTGATTTTGGAAATAGACTGTTATCTAAGTATGAGGTAGTATTCAATTTTAAACTAAGGACAGTAGTTGTAAAGCAGTCCATGGGATCTCAATTTTCATTTGAAGCCAATCAGCTTAGGCGAGTTCCTCGCATTATTTCAGCCTTGAAGGCCCAGTGCTGTTTGAGGAAAGGGGGAGTGGGATATTTAGCTAGTTTGTCATCCCTAGCTAATACTAGTAAACTTGAGCTAGCTGATGTGATGATAGTAAATGAGTTTCCAGAAGTATTTCAAGATGACATCAGTGGACTACCTCTAGACAGAGAGTTAGAATTTGCTATCGATTTAGTACCTGGAACAGCTCCTGTTTCCAGAACTCCCTATAGGTTTGCTCCTACAGATATGAAAGAGCTAAAAGAACAAATTCAAGATCTTTTGGATAAGGGATTTATACGACCCAGTACATCCTCTGTTAGAGTAGATGCCCAACTAGCCAATTTGTGGCGTGTGGGTTTTCATTGACTCTTGTACAAACGATCTTTATATATGATATTCGCATTCTTTTATATGGCATTCTTTACTTTCATTATGTGTGTAATGATTTACAATTGTGTTGAGTAAAGACCTAGAATACACTAAAGCATATGTTAGATGTGATAGTGGGTATGACGGCTATCATGAAACACATCTAATAGTCGCTGTGTATTCTGAACATGTTCCTAGTCGATGGGGCCGTCAAAACGAGGATAAGGCCGCCCGAGTTCGAGACTAGTATCTGCGATGCAAAGTACCATGTTTCATTGGTAGGGAACATTGTGATGTTCTGAGCAAGCAGATAGATAGTGACCTGGTGATCTATCGAACTACCCTCAATTTCTAGGTCACATCGTTTGTTTCTAAGGATGGATTAGATGTCGACCCAGCTAAGGTCGAAATTGTGCGAGATTGGCCTGTGTCCAGATCGATATCAGAGGTGAGGAGCTTTTTAGAACTTGCTGGATACTACAGGAGGTTTATTCAAGGGTTCTCGAAGACAACGGTTCCATTGACTTCACTGCTAGGAAAAAAGTTAAGTTTGAATGGACCCCTAGTTGTCAGCAGAGTTTTGAGAAGTTGAAGCAAGCGTTGATAGAAGCTCCAGTGCTAACCATGCCTTCTTGGCAAGGAAATTTTGTTATATACACAGATGCTTCCAAGCTAGGTTTAGGAGCTATACTGATGCAGGATCGTAGAGTAATAGCGTATGCTTCCCGACAACTGAAGAATCATGAGAAGAATTATCCTACGCATGACCTGGAGTTAGTAGCAGTGGTTTCTGCCCTGAAGATTTTGAGACATTATCTGTATGGGGAGAAGTGTGAGATATTCACAGATCATAAGAGTTTAAAATACTTCTTCACACATAAAGAATTAAATATGAGATAGAGGAGGTGGTTAGAGCTGGTCAAAGATTACGATTGCACCATTAGCTGTCAGGCCCAGTGCGCTAAAACATCAATTAGTCACAAATATGCGGAAGCATCATAAAAATATGGGCTAAAAATTTTCGAATATGGGCCTGATCCAATATCATTCAAAATACATTCATATTCAAAATAAGAGTTTAACTCAAACCTCAAACATCATACAAGAAAAACAGGTTGTCAATCAACTACAGAACCCCGAATAAATAAAGGCACAGGACATCCTCTGGCTCAATATAATATATCAATACAACTGGGACTCAAATAAAAAAGGGGATCGACCAGCTGAAGCTCCACTCTGTCCAGCCTGGTTACCTGAAGAACCTGCCAAAGCAAATACAGACCAAGGCAGCCCAAAACAGGGAAAATAAACGAGGTCAAACCTCAGTACGAAGAGCGCAATAAAAGCATCTATCATATCAGACAATGCAATATCTCAATCTTGCAATGCATGAACAGGGCTACCAAGAATCATCGGTAGACAAAAGCACAACGAGTCAGCTGTGCAGATCTCATCAATCCTCATCATCTTGTGATCTTCAGGTGCGACGACTCAGTCGACCATCACAAGGCATTGTGGTATTCAGGCACGACGACTCAGCCGGCCACCACATCAAAAACAGCGTTGGACCTTTCAGGCGCGACGACTCAGCCTGCGGATCACAACGTGCAAAAGAATTCATCTCTCAAATGAATCAGGCTCAATATGTATGCGTGAATGCACAGCAGACTCATGCTTAAAATCATACCTATATCTCACGCAAAAACAGATATGAGCACAGAATCATCATACCAATCAACACAAAGCACATCAGCTAATACACGAAGGAAAATATCCCAAAGCTGCTAAAATCTAGCTCAATTCGTACCTCAATTCAGCTTCTACCTCAACAGATCTTACAAAACAAGGGTGCAACAACCAGCACAAGTCTACTGCCCTACTAGCTTCCCGATGAACTCAACAGAAGCCACTACCTGCTCAAATCTGTCAAGATATCTCAATATCAACTCAAATATGAACTCATACAGCTTAAATACTAAAGCCTCGTAGCTTACTCAGCTACCTCAACTCTACAGAGCACCACTCAGCTCTCAATGAAGCTAAAAATGGAAACAAATCACTTATCCAAAGCTGCTAAAGAACAGACGAACTACGGGTCAACAATAGAGAAGATCCACGAACACTTTAACAACTTTGCGCTCCTCAAATCCGGCAACTCTAGTCTCCAAACTGGTACCAATCGTACGCTCTAGATAAGACGAGCTCAGTGCTACAAATCTTGCTCCAAACGGCGGCGTAAAACGATGGCAATCGACGGAAATAGGGTTCGGATGAACAGTACCAATCGAGGGTTATCGGGGATGAATATAAGAAATATCAGGTCTCCATTCCTCTAAGTGTTGATCGACACTTATTTTAAAATCCCCAAGTCTGAGTTACAGTGAAAATCAATCACCGCCAAATTCAGATCCCATCGCTAAGGCAGAAGTCCCTCAGATATGGCCTCAGCTTTCACTCACATCTGGTCATGCTATCTCGGATCTGACTCTCTAAACAAAACACGCGCTTCTAATCAAGACGGTGTCGCGCTACTTAACAAAACGATGCAGCATAGGGGTCCCGCTCTCGCAATAGATCCCGCTAACGCTCATCCAGACTTGATCACATAAACGCTCACATCTGTTCACACCCGCTAAACAGATTCCACTCACTA
Organism: Dorcoceras hygrometricum; assembly: GCA_001598015.1. NCBI lineage: Eukaryota > Viridiplantae > Streptophyta > Magnoliopsida > Lamiales > Gesneriaceae > Dorcoceras > Dorcoceras hygrometricum. The sequence goes on along the minus strand of KV001854.1, from coordinate 24,971 downwards.
GAGTCAAATCTGATACTCGATACGACATCGCATTACCTCTTGCAACGTCAAATCTGATTAGCACCTCAACGATAGCGTTTCACTCCCTCTTCCGGCGATTCACGCAAACACGTGAGGGACAGATCTGAACATCCAGATCTGCTCGAATCTGAAATTCTAAAAAATCACCAAGTCCTCACATCTGAAAACCCGATAATCAGAAACTCAATTAAGTAATCCTAATCCAAATCTGATTAGCTAATAAACCGTACTTAACAATTTCTAGTCCTCACATTCTCCCCCACTAGAAATTAATTTCATCCTCAAAATCAACTCGTAGCACCAGATTCTACAATAACGAGGAACAACAATCACAGTAAGATTGCATTCTCACGGCATAGTATACTAGACACCATTCCAAAAACACCTATGCCATACTGCCCAGCATACTCAATGCTAAACAAACCACCAATCAACAACACAAATCATTTAAACACGAGATCAACAATTCAGGAAATTACCTGGAACACTACTGCCATCACAGCTCAAACAGATGAGGCCACTCTTGTCTCATCTTCTCTTCAACTTCCCAGGTAGCTTCCTCACGACCATGCTTGCTCCATTGGACCATCACCAACGGATACCTATTCCTCAGCTACTCTCCTTCCTATCTAGAATCTGCACTGGATATTCAACATAGCTCAAGGTAGAATCCAGCTCAACTTCATCATTCCTCAACACATGGGATGGACCACGCTCATATTTCCTCAACATTGACACATGAAACACATCATGCATTGTTGCTAACTCATCAGGCAGCCTCAATCTATAAGCCAACTGTCCGATCCTCTCAACAATCTCAAAGGGACCAACGAATCTAGGAGCCAATTTACCCTTAAGTCTGAACCTCATCACACTCTTGAAAGGAGAAACTTTGAGAAACACTCGATCGCCAACCACAAACTCCAAAGGTCTGCATCTCTTGTTAGCATAGCTAGTATGTCGATCTTGAGCTGCTTTCATCCTACTCATAATCAACTCAATCTGATCCTTCATGTGCTGCACAAACTCAGGAGTAGACAACTGCTTTTCGCCAATCTCTTCCCAGCAGATCGGTGACCTACACTTACGACCATACAACGCTTCAAAAGGTGCCATCCCAATAGTCACCTGGTAGCTGATGTTATAAGAAAACTCAACTAAGGACAAAGAATCCTGCCAGCCACCACTGAAATCCAATACAACTGCCCGCAGCATATCCTCTAAAATTTAAATAGTCCTCTCAGATTGACCATCTGTCTGTGGGTGATAGGCTGTACTCATAGCCAATCTCGAACCCATCGTTGTCTCTTCCAGAATCGGGAAGTAAACCTAGGATCTCTATCACACACTATCAAAACCGGCACTCCATGCAATCTCACCACTTGGTCAATGTACAATCGTGCCATATTCTTCATCGAACATCTCATAGGGAATGAAATGGGCTAACTTCGAAAGTATATCAACAACAACCCAAATCGCATCACATCCCCTATTATATCGAGGCAAATGCGTCACAAAATCCATGGTGATGTGCTCCCAATTCCACTGAGGCACTTCTAAACTCTGTAGAAATCCACCCCGTCTCATCCTCTCAGCTTTGACCTGTTGGCAATTCAAACATCGAGCTACAAATCCAGAGATGTCATTCCTCATGCCTTCCCACCAAAAATGAGACTTCAGGGCATGATACATCTTCTTCTCGTCCGGATGCACACGGTAGCGACTATAATGAGCTTCATTCAAGATGGCTTCCTTCAAATCAATCAAATTCGAAACCACCAACCTAGCTCAAAATCTCAAACATCGATCAGAAGCAACAGAAAAATCCTCAGACTGACCATTCTGAGCCACATCGAGCTACAAATCCAGAGATGTCATTCCTCATGCCTTCCACCAAAAATGAGACTTCAGGGCATGATACATCTTCTTCTCGTCCGGATGCACACGGTAGCGACTATAATGAGCTTCATTCAAGATGGCTTCCTTCAAATCAATCAAATTCGAAACCACCAACCTAGCTCAAAATCTCAAACATCGATCAGAAGCAACAGAAAAATCCTCAGACTGACCATTCTGAGCCTTAGTCTTCAACTCATGAACATACGGATCAGTCCTTTGCTGTTCTCTAATGTCTGCTATAATTTGTGGCTCAACCTGAAAAGAAGAAACCACGAAGCAATGATCACCTGACTGAAAACGCCATCCGAAAGTCCCCAAATCCTCATGGACTTTGGATATACTCATCGACATCAACATCGCAGGTTGGGCTTTCCTACTCAAAGCATCAGCCACTAAATTCATCCGCCCAGGCTAATACTGAATCTCACACTCAAAATCCTTCATAAACTCCATCCAGCGGCGTTGCCTCATATTCAAATCTGACTGCATGAAGATATACTTCAAACTCTGGTGGTCGGTGTACACCACAAATTGTTCACCATACAAATAGTGACGCCAAATCTTCAGGGCAAACACTATCGCAGCCAACTCTAAATCATGAACGGGGTATCTCGTCTCATGGGCTTCAACTGTCGAGACGCATAAGCTATCACACACCCGTTCTGCATCAGCACGCAACCAAAACCACTCAGAGAGGCATCAGAGCAAACTACAAAACCTCCTAAACCCGATGGCAAAGCTAACACAGGAGCAGTAGTCAACTTTTCCTTAAGAAACTGGAAACTCGACTCACATTCTTCGGTCCAAACAAACTTTCTATCCTTCTGGGTCAACTGTGTCATCGGCCTAGCTATCGAAGAGAACTTCTTGATAAAGCGCCTATAATAGCCAGCCAAACCTAAGAAAATACGGATCTCAGAAACATTCATAGGTCGCTCCCAGTTAAGACCTGCTTCGACCTTACTCGGATCCACGGGAATCCCTTGAGCTGAAATGACATGACCCAAAAAGACAACTCTATCTAGCCAGAATTCACACTTGATAAACTTCGCATATAGCTGTGAGTCTCTCAGTTTCTGCAAAACCAATCTCAAGTGCTCTTTATGCTCTCTGAAGTTCCTCGAATATACCAGGATGTCATCTAAGAAGACAATCACGAAACGATCAATGTACTCACTGAAGACGCGATTCATCAAATCCACGAAGACAGCAGGAGCATTCGTCAATCCAAAAGGCATCACCAAAAACTCATAATGCCCATATCTCGTCCTAAAAGCCGTCTTCGCCACGTCAGCGTCTCTGATCCGCAACTGATGATAACCAGACCGCAGATCAATCTTAGAGTATACAGCAGATCACTGCAACTGGTCGAACAAGTCATCAATCCTCGGCAACGGATACTTGTTCTTAATCGTCGCTTTGTCCAACTGCCGAAAATCCACACACATCCTCATAGATCAATCATTGTTCTTCACAAAAAGAATCGGAGCTCCCTAGGGCGACATACTCGGTCTAATGAAGCCCTTCTCTAAAAGATCACGCAACTGCTCTTTGAGTTCCTTCAACTCAGCCGGCGCTAATCGATACGGAGCTATAGAAATCGGGGCTGTTCCTGGCACCACCTCTTTGCTGAAGTCAATCTCTCGTCTCAGATGGAATCCAGGAATCTCATCCAGAAACACGTCAGGAAACTCTCGAGCAATCGGAACATCGCTCAACTTTACTCGTGATACTTGGGAAACATCCAAGGCATTGATCATAAACCGTGAATTCTCTAGCGACAACAAACCAAACATCTGCATGGCAGACACCAAAGGAATCTTAGGTCGCGAATCAGAACCATAGAAATCCCATTTCTCACCAAATTCAGGCCTAAATCTCACTACACCATGAAAACAATCAACTGTCGCTCTATAACTGGAAAACACATCCATTCCCAAGATACAGTCAAAATCTCTAATCTCCAGGACAATCAGATTAGTCACCAACGCATTCTCATCAAACCTAAGAACAGAATCCAACACTACCTCACGGGACAACAAACTCATGCCAGCAGGGGTAGATACAAAGACAACATCACACAGTGGGGAAGAACTCAACCCACATCCATACACAAACAACTCAGAAATAAAAGAGTGTGATGCTCCAGTATCAAACAAAACTCGTGCAGGAAAGTCAAAGATAAAGCAAGTACCTGCAATCACTCCCTCTGGTCTATCCTCCGCCTGCTCTCTCGTCAAGGCGTTCACCTGAGCCTGCTGTGTTCCCGGAAACTGAGGTATCGAAGGTCCACCAAACCTAGTCGGTTCACGGGGTTGGAAACTGTGATCGCTGGGACTGAGCAAAAGGTTGCGGTCTCTGAGAAGAATCACCAGCTGAACCTTGCTGCGACTGACCCAAAGACTGTCCTCCAGTCGGACACACTGGAGCAAAATGTCCAGGCTACCCACAGTTATGGCAAAGGCCTTGAACTCCACGACCCTAAGAAGTCATATGACGACCTCAACACTGTCCATAAGTCACTCCTCCTCCGGAGCCACTGCCACCAGAACTCACTGGACCAGAAGAACTCGAGTTCGAACGCTTCTTAAACTGTTTCCCTCGAGGCTTGAACCTCTGACGATTCGACTGTTGCGGAACTTGAGGAGATTGGAAAGAAGACATCGCTCCTGGTACAGGTTGAAAACTACGTCCAGCTGTCGACTGAACCTGATTCTGCACCTCCATCAGACTCTCCTCAATATCCACTGCTCTTTCCACAGCCTCAACATACGTCGCAGGGGAACCAGCTAACACCATACGGAACAACTCGGGTCTCAACCCTCTCAAACACTTGTTTCTCTTCGTCCTCTCATGGTTCGCAACATGGGGAACATACGACTACAACGAAGAAAAATGCCTGGCATACTCTTCCGCCAACAGACCAGCCTCAACACCAATAAACGTCAGGGTATTCATCCTATGGAACCTAGCCAACACTAGTTCCATCTCTTCAATCTGTCGGGTCACATCATCCACCTCTATCTGTCTAGCACGTCGATGCAAAGGTATCTCCTGCTGCTCAACGTCCTCATCACTGCCCGGGGCTCTAGACTCCCCATCTACCTGCCTAGCAATCCTACCCCTACCTCTCCTCGATGGCATCTACCAAAACTCAGAGGTAATAACAAGCAGATAAATCACAGAGGCAATTAATCAAATCACACAAAGAGTCAGTCAAAATCAAAACTCAAACTATGTGCGTAGACTCAAGTGTGATCAAAAGAAAACGAGCTTATCCTAGTAAGCTCTGATACCAAAAATGTCAGGCAACGTGCGCTAATACAACAATTAGTCACAATTATGCGGAAGCATCATAAAAATATGGGCTAAAAATTTTCAATAAAGGGCCTGATCTAATATTATTCAAAATACATTCATACTCAAAATAAGAGTTTAACTCAAAACTCGCACAACATACAAATAAACAAGTAGTCATTCAACTACAGATCCCCGAATAAATAAAGGCACAGGACATCCCCTGGCTCAATATAATATATCAATACAACTAGGACTCAAATAAAAAAAGGGATCGACCAGCTGAAGCTCCACTCTGTCCAGCCTGGTTACCTGAAGAACCTGCCAAAGCCAATACAGACCAAGGTAGCCCAAAACAAGGAAAATAAAAAAGGTCAAACCTCAGTACGAAGAGCACAATAAAAGCATCTATCATATCAGACAATGCAATATCTCAATCGTGCAATGCATGAACAGGGCTACCAAGAATCATCGGTAGACAAAAGCACAACGACCCAGCTATGCAGATCTCATCAATCATCATCATCTTGTGATCTTCAGGTGTGACGACTCAGCCGACCATCACAACGCAGTGTGATATTCAGGCACGATGACTCAGCCGACCACCACATCAAAAACAACGTTGGACCTTTCAGGCGCGACGACTCAGCCGGCCGATCACAATGTGCAAAAGAATTCAGCTCTCAAAGGAATCGGGCTCAATATGTATGCGTGAATGCACAGCAGACTCATGCTTAAAATCATACATATATCTCACGCAAAAACAAATATGAGCACAGAATAATCATACCAATCAACACAAAGCACAACAGCTAATACACGAAAGAAATATCCAAAGCTGATAACAAAGCTGACTAAAAATCTAAGCTCAATTCGCACCTCAATTCAGTTATATTCCTGTCGAAAAGCTGCACAGAAGCTTCCCAAGAAATCAAAACTCCAGTCTCTCTCATGACACGAGAAGTACCCTTCTACCAGCGTTGCGCACTCTGTCAACTGCAACACTGCTAACTTCAGCCTCCTCTCTTGCGAGTACTCCACTGCATCAAACAACTCTTCCATGTGCTCAAGCCAGCCTTCAGCCAACAGACCAGCCTCGACACCAGTAAACGTCGGGGGATTCATCAAACCTAGCCAACACTAGTTCCATCTCTCCAATCTGTCGAGTCACATCATCCACCTCTGTCTGTCTAGCACGTCGACGCAAAGGTATCTTCTGCTGCTCAACATCCTCATCACTGCCCGGGGCTCTAGACTCCCCATCTACCTACCTAACAATCCTACTCCTACCTCTTCTCGGCGGCATCTACCAAAACTCAGAGGTAAGAACAAGCAGATAAATCACAGAGACAAATAATCAAATCACACAATCACATAGTCAGTCAAAATCAAAACATGAACTATGTGCCTAGACTCAAGTGTGATCAAAAGAAATGAGCTTATCCCAGTTTAAGCTCTGATACCAAAAATGTCAGACCCGGTGCGCTAAAACATCAATTAGTAACAAATATGCGGAAGCATTATAAAATATGGCTAAAAATTTTCGAATATGGGGCTGATCCAATGTCATTAAACTATACATTATATTCAAAATAAGAGTTTAACTCAAACCTATAATAAAACAAGTAGTCAATCAACTACAGATCCCTGAATAAATAAAGACGACGAGGTCAAACCTCAGTACGAAGAGCACAATAAAAGCATCTATCATATCAGACAATGCAATATCTCAATCGTGCAATGCATGAACAGGGCTACCAAGAATCATCGGTAGACAAAAGCACAACGACCCAGCTATGCAGATCTCATCAATCATCATCATCTTGTGATCTTCAGGTGTGACGACTCAGCCGACCATCACAACGCAGTGTGATATTCAGGCACGATGACTCAGCCGACCACCACATCAAAAACAACGTTGGACCTTTCAGGCGCGACGACTCAGCCGGCCGATCACAATGTGCAAAAGAATTCAGCTCTCAAAGGAATCGGGCTCAATATGTATGCGTGAATGCACAGCAGACTCATGCTTAAAATCATACATATATCTCACGCAAAAACAAATATGAGCACAGAATAATCATACCAATCAACACAAAGCACAACAGCTAATACACGAAAGAAATATCCAAAGCTGATAACAAAGCTGCTAAAATCTAGCTCAATTCGCACCTCAATTCAGCTTCTACCTCAACAGATCTTACAAAACGAGGGCGCAACAACCAGCACAAGTCTACTTCCCTAGTAGCTTCTACAGAGCACCACTCAGCTCTCAAAGAAGCTTAAAATGGAAAGAAATCACTTACCCAAAGCAGCTAAAGAACAGACGAACTACGGGCCAACAATAGCGAAGATCCACGAACACTTAAACAACTTCGCGCTCCTCAAATCCGGCAACTCCAGTCTCCAAACTGGTACCAATCGAACGCTCTAGATAAGACGAGCTCAGCGCTACCAATATTGCTCCAAACGGCGTCGTAAAACGATGGCAATCGACGAAAATAGGGTTCGGATGAACAGTACCAATAGAGGGTTATCGGGGATGAAGATAAGAAATATCAGGTCTCCATTCCTCTAAGTGTTGTTCGACACTTAATTTAAAATCCCCAAGTCTGAGTTACAGTGAAAATCAATCACCACCAAATTCAGATCCCATCGCTAAGGCAGAAGTCCCTCAGATATTGCCTCAGCTTTCACTCACATCTGGTCATGCTATCTCGGATCTGACTCTCTAAACAAAACACGCGCTTCTAATCAAAACGGTGTCGTGCTACTTAACAAAACGACGTAGCATAGGGGTCCCTCTCTCGCAAAAGATCCCGCTCACGCTCATCCAGACTTGACCACATAAACGCTCACATCTGTTCACACCCGCTAAACAGATTCCACTCATTAGCGTCAAATCTAAATACTCGATACGACATCGCATTACCTCTTGCAACGCCAAATCTGGATAGCACCTCAACGACAACGTTTCACTCCCTGTTCGCGGAAAAATTCACGCAAACACGTGAGGGACAGATCTAAACATCCAGATCTGCTCGAATCTGAAATTCTGAAAAATCACCAAGTCCTCACATCTGAAAACCCGATAATCAGAAACTCAATTAACTAATCCTAATCCAAATCTGATTAGTTAATAAACCGTACTTAAAAATTTCTAGTCCTTACATTAGCTATCACCCGGGGAAAGCCAATGTGGTGGCAGATGCTCTTAGCAGAAAATCGATAGGATCAACCCAGATCACAGCTCAGAGGCCCTTAGCATATGCGATTGAGAATTTTGGGCTTGAGCTGGTTCTTCATCACAGTACTACAGCCCTGGATTTTCTCACCATTCAGTCTTCACCGATAGACCAGATTAGAGAAGGCCGGCTGATGGATGAACAGTTGAAAAAGTGGGTTAAACAAGATGAAGAGAGGGGAAGTAATCTCTATACCACAGCTAGAGGAATTGTTAGATATCAAGGTAGACTATGGTTCCTAGCGTGGACAACTTGAGATCTGATCTGATGATAGAATCTCATACAGCCCCGTACACAGTGCACCCAGGGAGTACCAAAATGTATAAAGATCTTCAGAAGATGTACTGGTGGCCAGGAATGAAACGCGATATTGCAAAATTTGTTTCAGAATGCCTTACTTTCCAGTTGGTCAAAGCAGAGCATCAGAGACCAGCTGTGTAACGCCCCAAAATCCATAGGACCACATTTATTTGTTTTATTGATTTCATGGGCCAAATTGGCAATTTTAAATGTTATATAATTGCTGATATAATTGATTATAGGACAACAAGATGCGTTGCGACTGTTTCCAGCAGATGACTTCAAAGAACGATGCACGAACTGGTTTCAAATCAATTGAAAAATATTTTTAGGAGGACAAATGATTTCTTTTGAGAAAGGTTTGGTGTTTTATAAATTAAAATGATATGAAGGAAATTTTACTAAATTTTATAAGTGTGTCATGCTTGATTTCACAAGTAGCTTGCCACTAATCCCTTTCATATAAAAACTTGTTTTCAAAGTAAGATTTTATCATTTGCAAAGAAAAGTCTTAGAGTGTTCTTCAAAATATTTCCAGAAGAGTTCGTGTGTTGTTCAAAGAGAAGATTTCTGCAGGAATTGGTTGCTGTCGCAAAGTGTTGTTTAAGGCAAGTAAAAGCTGATCCTTTGCTACACCATTTGAAGCATATATTGTTGCTTTTTTATGGATCTGCTTGCCTGTATGTTTATAGTATGTTGAATTTTGTGTTTAAAAAGATTTTATACATGTTCAAAGGAAAGAATATGGGTTCGGAAATGATGTTTTGATGTTTATGATGCTTCCAGAATGTTTTCCAGAAATATTTTGATGTTTTAAAAACACTGAGGATTCGAGTTTATTCTCAGAACTATTATGAATGTTCTTATTTCAGTAGTTGTAATATCGGAATTTGATAACTGTATAATCGGTAGTTGCTAGTTGAATCATTATAAAGTATTGTTTGATAGGCAACGGCTGATAGCATAGTTGTTGTTTTGATATTACATTTATCGAGTCAAAATTCAGCAGTTGCGTTGTTTTCGTAAAATTCAGCAGTTGCGTTGTTTTCTAAAAATTCAGCAGTTGCGTTGTTTTCGTAAAATTCAGCAGTTGCGTTGTTTTCGTAAA
>KV001853.1:182511-196147 GCA_001598015.1 Dorcoceras hygrometricum | reverse complement strand
GTTTTGACGGCCCAATCGACTAGGAACATGTTCAGAATACACAGCGACTATTAGATGTGTTTCATGATAGCCGTCATACCCACTATCACATCTAACATACGCTTTAGTGTAATCTAGGTCTTTACTCAACACAATTGTAAATCATTACACACATAATGAAAGTAAAGAATGCCATAAAAAGAATGCGAATATCATATATAAAGATCGTTTGTACAAGAGTCAGTGAAAACCCACACGCCACAAGTTGGCTAGTTGGGCATCTACTCTAACACATGGACCCGAATAATATCAGCCATCCATGATCTCCAAAAGGTAGTTTCCGATTGCAACCGGTGCAACCTCCATGTATTCACCTCACGTCCAGTAAGGGCCCAATAATATGACGCCGTTTACTATCACGTGTCAAGATGACCCATCAATGTTGAGTCGTGAAGGACGGTCCCCTTAACGTCCCCAATAATATGATCCAACGTTAAAGGGAGTTCCAACCGAACTCACAACAATTGTCAATGGCATGGACAGCTTTCCAGCATACATGACCCCCTCAATAATATGATCCGGGCCATGTATACGGGTAGCATCGACGTACACCCATTGTTGATGGAAGGTAGGGAAATTTAAACAAATTTAAATATCCTTTAGTTTATCGAATAAACATTTATCTTGATATGAGTTTTTAAATCATATTTAAAACGAGGGATTTTATTTTCGAAAAATTTGGTCTCATGCATTTATTTTAAATCAAATTTAAAAACATGCAACATGCGGATTCAACTAACTATATATCATATATATAAAAACATTGGGATGATTGATCGCGAGAGCTATGCGGTCCGTGTGTCAGGCCCCATGCTAATTACTAACAATTAACACAATATAAGCGCAAAAACACGGAAGCTTAAAATCAGGGCTTAAAAATTTTTCGAAATACAATGGGCCTAACTTCAAATCATATTCATTCAAAATATTCAATACTCAAAATATGAGTTAACTCAAACTCATACAACAAGTAACCACATAAAATCAATTCAAAATACAGATCCCCAAATACACGATAACACGGGGCATCCCCCGTTGGAGAAGAAGAGATAAGAAATATCTGGCTCAAAATAATTCTAAGTGTCGAACAACACTTCTATATATAATCTCCCCAAATCAACGTCTGCTGAACACCAATATTCAGTCGACTGAACAGTAGAGATCTTGCTGCAGGAGCAGACAATAAGCATTCGTGAGAAAACACTTCAAAACGACACCGTTCCAACTTATCAAACGACGCCGTAGCAATTCACCAGCTGACAACAGCTCTCGCAAGCAAAACGACCATCTGATGGTTACAGCTCTCTCTCCAAAACATTGCATCTGCTGGTCGCGAGAAATCACTCAAAACGACGACGCATCTACTAATCCAAACGACGTAACTTTGGTTACGTAAACATTGCTACCAACAGCTGATCTCTCAAACGAAAGGCTCAAAACGTAGCGTTTCAACTAATTCAAACGACGCCGCTTCACAACATTCGTAATTGCGCTCCTGCTGATCAGCAGCAACCATCACAACGCAATCTACTACCAGCAGTAAGGAATACGTCACGCCTACGTCATCATATCTATCGACAGCTCTTGCGACTGATTCCACAAACCATCAGCTGATCACTGTTCACAAGCGCAACTGCTGAATTCAATAGTCAACACTCCAAAATATTGACTAACACGTGTCACTTCCTCGTTCAATCTCACGCTAATCGCAACATCTGCCACCAGCAACTTCAACTCAAACTAAAACCAGCAGATCTTTATGCGTCACGCTTACATCTCCTCTGCTGATTCCAATTCGACCAGCAGCGAGCTACAGTAAGGTTGACCTGCGTTGACTCCGCTACAATAGCGTACTGTTAACAGCTTTGCATCAAAATCGCTACGATTGAAATTGCCCAAAATAACGCAACGCTCAAAATCAGCAGAGACTTCAAAATCTACGTGATTAATTCCCAAATCAAATCAATTAATCACAAATCCAAATTCTCAATCCTCACATGCGGATTCAACTAACTATATATCATATATATAAAAACATTGGGATGATCGATCGCGAGAGCTATGCGGTCCGTGGTTGTCAGCCACGACCTGGGTCCAATCCTAGGGGTAATGCAATATGCAATGTAATCCTATTACAATGCTTCCGGTTTTACAGATCTTCGGTCTTCAATATTCTTGATCGTCATTGTCCACCGTATTCGGATGTCCTCCCACTAAATCTAGTAATTTTATATTTAAATTTACCATGACATATAAGGGATACATTTATCAAGGGGTGGGAACGGGCCACAAACAGACCCACTTAAAATGATAATCAAAATATTTACAAACCGAATCACAAAAAACTTATCGCATACACCTAACAAATTGGGCACGGCTCTAGATCATCCCAATCATGCAGATAATCTAATTAACATGCATAAATTAAATAATCCAATTATTTATAGCAAAATCATATTTTAATCATAAAATCGCATTTTATAATAAAATCGTATTTCGTCGACAAAATCAAAGTTTAATCAACAAAATCATATTTCATTATAAGATCATATTTTATAATTAAAATCACATTTTGCTATTTTAATTGCATCATATTGGGCCAAAACTATTTTGGGCCCAAAAATCTCAAAATTTCAAAATAGACCAAAATGGGCCCGATATCGTATATCGGCCCGAAAACTTCACGGGCTGTCCGGGACAGGACCGAACTAAACCCTAGAAGAAATCAGCCGTCACGACATCGCCGGAACATCGCCGGGCGGCGGCCGCCACCACGAAAATCGCACGGCGGCAGCCGCACAACGTCGCGCCAAGCGCGACAACCAGCAACCATCGGCCAGCCCAGCGCGCAACAAGCATGCAACGGCCGGCGACGATGAGCGCAACAGCTTGCGCAAAATCAACAGTAGCCGGTCGGCCACCTCTCGTCCTCCAATCGCGCGGCCAGCGCACGACGTGAAGACGCCCATCGCGCGGCGTGAACGGCCGCTATGCGCGGCAGGCGCGCACATCTCGGCCGCTGTCCAACAGCTTCGTCGCGCAACCAAGAGCGGCCAGCGCGCTGGTTTTTGTGCGCGACGCGCGATGATGCGCGCGGCGGGGAGAGGGGCCGCCGCACACGGCGGCGGCCGACGGCCAACTTCAAAGTTTTGATTTTCGTTTCAATCGGTTCAATCTGAAAATCAAGAGATTAGATACAATAAGGCACAATTGTATTGATCAGATCCGAACTTGGCTCTGATACCACTGTTGGGGAACCGTGGCGGATCCGGATCACGCCTCCCGGCGAGGCAGCGGAAGAACAAAAATTTGGGCCGGGAGACGATCATTACAATTCAAAACAAACACAATATGACCATTCATAGGGTGTTTCTCGGGGTAACCTTTCTGGCAACTCGTGCCTGGCTCCGACCATTTTCGCGAGGAAACCGGCACTTCATGGTAGGCGGCGGTAGACTACGTCAATCAGGTCCACGACCGGAAGCGAGACTCCTTCGTCAGCCTGCACTAGAAGGCCTGACGAGATCGGCGCGGACGGATTCTCCTCATCAAGTTGGCCGAAACAAATTCCGGCGAAGCAAGGCGGCGGCGCTAGGCGGCGGCGGCGGCTTTTGAGAGAGGAGAGGGGGCGGCGCCTTTTGCTAGGTTTACAGTGACTATTAGATGTGTTTCATGATAGCCGTCATACCCACTATCACATCTAACATACACTATAGTGCATTCTAGGTCTTTACTCAACGCAATTGTTAATCATTATACAACACAATGAAAGTAAAGAATGCCATAAAAGAAATGCGAATATCATATATAAAGATTGTCATATACAAGAGTCTATAAATCCACACGCCACAAGTTGGCTAGTTGGGCATCTCATCTGTTCAGAATACACAGTGACTATTAGATGTGTTTCATGATAGCCGTCATACCCACTATCACATCTAACATACACTATAGTGCATTCTAGGTCTTTACTCAACGCAATTGTTAATCATTATACAACACAATGAAAGTAAAGAATGCCATAAAAGAAATGCGAATATCATATATAAAGATTGTCATATACAAGAGTCTATAAATCCACACGCCACAAGTTGGCTAGTTGGGCATCTACTCTAACACATGAGCCCTATGATTGCCATTTTGGTTACACTGTAATTTATCTCGAGGTTAATGCGTTGGGACTCGAGTACCCGAGTGACGAATTACCCCCGAGCCGACAGCTTCCATCATGCCTATCAATTAGCCTGGAGACTAATCCTCTCATACGATTGCATTGATCAAGCCTATAGATATGCTTTGCGCGTGAAAGATGCTTGAATGGCACGAGGCGAATCCCGCCCAGTCTTATCGCATGCCGGACGAGTCGCTCACATTATATCCCCTAGCCCCTCTATAAAAAAAAACATGTACGACTGATAGACAGACACTTCATTCTCAATCACATGTACCTATACATATTCCTGCTTATCGCTTCTCAATAGCTTGACCGGCTTAAGCAACGGAGGCATTGGAGATACTTTCGGCTCCATCTGAAGTTTGCTGTTGTGTGCAAGCCACGCCTGAAAACCATACTATCCTGAGGAGACTAGCTCGTTAGCCTCGGGCGAGAATTTTAGGCGAAGAATAAAATTCTTAGTTCAGGACCCAAGGACGTTTTGGTTACGTAAGAATCTATGAACATTCTTTGCAAATTAACAAGTTAAACATTCATTTCTAATTCATATGAGAGATAACGTACTACAATCAATCACTTATCGCATGAACTAAAATGAATAAAAATGTCATAATTTTATTGGGGAAAGAAAACCTACGCAACTTGTTGTCTTGGCTTTTATTGTGTTGTGGCTGATGTTTAATTTGAGCAACATGGATAAGAATCTCAAATCAGGAAAAGCACTATGGAGTGGAAAAATCATGTTTGAATACATATTCACACATGGGCTCAATCTATCCTTTTCATTTGGCGCGAGTCAAGTTCTTCTTGGAAGTACTATATGATGGTATGGGTCAAGTCAATTGGCTTTATTAAGCAACTTTTTAGTTATTTTTAAAATGAGTTTTTTATTTTTGTTTTTATTTCATTTGATTCGGTGTTTCTTGTTGAAGTTATTTTCATTCACATAAATCAGTTGGTCGAGTTTTCGAGAAGGCGTAAGCTCAAGTGAAACATTGACTAGTATGTCGTTCTAGGTTTCTACAATTTCCATTAAGTAAAATAAATTATTACTTTTTATCTATTCTTATTCTGCTTATATTAACTTGAGGCCATGTATAAAGTTTCATAGGTTTCATCAAATATAAACGTAAAACAGAATAAAAACAAAAAGAAAAAATAATGCTCCCTAAAAATAAAACAAGTTCAATAAAAAATTATTTAGATATTTACTAAACATTGAAAATTGACTTCAACTATCGTATTTTTTTCCGATCAAAAGAAATTTTATTATTATTTTTAGTTCCCTTTAGCAATATAGTTTTGGTGAAATAGCACACTTTGATCCTACAATTTGAGAGCGAGATCTTGCTAAGGAAGAATTTAATCAAATTCTCTCACTGGAGCGAGCGAACTTGTCAAAATAAGCAACTCAGGCAATGATACTTTTGCAAAGGTCTCATACAATATAATTGAATTAGATCATTAGAAAACATCGGGTGACAGACCGACTTGTTTTAAAGGAGAAAGAAATGTCACAAAATACAAATTTGATGCATGTGCCTCTTTATTCAACTTTTGAACCTACTTTTTCCTTTGCAAGCAAACATGACATTTTTCTTGGAAAACAAAAAGTCATCTTCAACTACCTATATTTATATCATTTTCCACAAATGAACAATAAATTTGACGAAACACATACACATAAATTGAGCAATCAATTCATTTAGAAAACTTATATCCTTTTTTACAAAATAAAATCACATCGGATTGACCTGTCTTATAGCATATTTATATTTGGCAAAGGGTGTTATCAATTTCCCTAGAGAATTCCTAGAAATTCATTATAAAGAAAAATATATATCACCCTCACCCACTAGCCATGCAGGATTAAGTAATTTCAAGTTTTACCTAAAGCTTTTTTATGAGAAAGCTGGAATAGTGATGTTTTAAATTATAAACTAGCCTGACCACTATGTTTTAGTTGTTTCTTGGTACGAGCAATTATTGCAATCAATCAAACAAACTGTTTTCAAGTATTGCTCTCCTTGCCAATCGAATATGGGGGATTTGAATCCATGCAGATCTAAAAACGAGTTTAGGTGGGATAAATAAATTCCTTTAAATTTTCTTTTGAACCGCTATGGTTTAAAATCGGTTGATTTATCAGTTGAACTTATGTCTCAGTCCGTGCTAAATTTTCAAGATACAAAGTAAATTGTACAGAAACAACTTGATCAATCAGTGAACCAAAATATTGTAAATTATAAGATAAGAACAATAATTTTATGTATGAAAGTTCAAAACCAAACTTCTATGTCTCCCTTTCTTTTAAGTTGGAAAGATTCCACTAGAAAGCTTTGATCTAATTATCAAACTAATCAAGCTCATTTAGCTCATCTCACAGTTAATATGAACTCCTAGTACACTCACCCACCTAACAGATATGTTCTTTTAGTTTATAATAAACACAATCTCTCAGGCTAATATGATTCTATGCTAGCTTAAGCCTGAGTTAATTCAGTAAAGCTGAATGTATACTGTGAAAACCCAGAAATGCAGCTCTCGGAAATACAGCCCAAAAAAAATCCAGCTTTGACTAAGTCAACTCAGATGTGGGAAGGTCAACAGTCAACTCAGATCTGGGACGGTCAACTCAGCTTTAACTGGTCAACTCAGCTTTGGACGGTCAACTCAGATTTGGTAAAGTCAACTCAGCTCACGAATTTCAGTAAGCTGCTACACGCGTTACAAACCAGATTACATCTGGAAAGCCAATCGTAACTGCCGATTTAAAGAGATTAATGGTCAATTAAACCGTCCAATTCAATGCCTACACTAATGCTCTTGTAACAGCCAGTTTAATGGCCATTAAATCTGGAATTCAAGTCTGTAACTGCTGACCTTTTGACTCCCATTTCTACACCTATATATACACCTTGCTGCGACAGTAAATGACCCACACTCCCCGAAAATTCTCAGTAAAATATCAGTAAGCTCCCACGTTGAAATCCTGCACAAGCTGTATCAGATTTCGTATAGCAGACAAGAACTTCAGCAGACTGTAAGTGGGCTTTTGCTATATATATTCGTTCTAAATACTATATGATATTCATGCTATAATCTGTTCTGAATTATCATTCGAGCTCTCGTTTTGTGTCAAGTTCATTCTACGATCTATGCTCTGTTTTAGCACTGATGTTTTATGTCATAATATGGGTCTACGGAATATTCGGCACTCTGAGTTATAAGGTGTAACTATGGCCTCGACCCCTTAGAGGAGTAAAAATTAGGGACTGATCAGTAAACCATAGAAACAAAGTGACTATCAGTGCTACATGTTATGCTATGCTCTGTTCTGTTATATGCTCTAATCTGAATATGTATATGTATATTTTGTTGTGCTCGAATGGTTCTCCCACTTGCTGAGTGTTTCCCCAAGCACTCAACCCTTACTTCTCCCACCCAGATAAGAACAAAGAACAGGTTGAAGAGGAAAAACAAGAACTGCTCTGGGCTGGTGAAGACTTAGAACTTGTTAATGTATTTTTTGTCTCCGCAACTTTGATTTCTTTTGCAGTTGTAAAGACGATTATTTATGGTTATGTAAAAAGACTGGTTTTGAGCTATGCTATGAAACTTAATGTTTTTACGATTTTATAATTGTTTAACATTACCGATGTCATGAGTCTCAGTGTGAGGATTGAGAATTTGGATTAGTGATTAATTGATTTGAGTTGGGAATTAATCACGTAGATTTTGAAGTCCCTGCTGATTTTGAGTATTGCGTTAAGTTTTGGGAATTTCAATCGTAGCGTTTTTTTGGTGCAAAACTGTTAATAGCACGCTACTGTAGCGGAGTCAACGCAGGTCAACCTTACTGTAGCTCGCTGCTGGTGAATTTGGAATCAGCATAGATGACATCAGCGTGACGCAAGGAGAGCTGCTGGTTTTGGTTTCGGAGTTTGAAGTTGCTGCTGGCAGATGTTGCGCTTAGCGTGAGATTGAGCGAGGAAGCGACACGCGTTAGTCAACATTTTGGAGTGTTGACTATTGAATTCAGCAGTTGCGCTTGTGAGCAGTGTTCAGCTGATGGTTGTGGAATCAGTCGCAAGAGCTATCGATAGATATGATGACGTAGGCGTGACGTATTCATTGCTGCTGGTAGTAGTTTGCGTTGCGATGGTTGCTGCTGACCAGCAGACGCGCAAATACAAGAGCGTTGAGAAGCGGCGTCGTTTGAATTAGTTGAAACGCTGCGTTTTGAGCTTTTCATTTGAGAGATCAGCTGTTGGTAACAATGTTTACGTAACCAAAGTGACGTCGTTTGGATTAGTAGATGCGTCGTCGTTTTGAGTGATTTCTCGCGACCAGCAGATAGATTGTTTTGAAGAGAGAGCTGTTATCAGCTCTTGGTTGTTTTGCTTGCGAGAGCTGTTGTCAGCTGGTGGTTGCTACGGCGTCGTTTTGATAAGTGGGAACGGTGTCGTTTTGAAGTGTTTTCGTGCGATTGTTTGAGTAGTCGTTGCTGCTGAATTTAGCGAAAGAAAGGAGGTATCTACTGGAAGATCTCTACTGTTCAGTCGACTGATTATTGGTGTTCAGCAGACGTTGATTTGGGGAGATTATATATAGAAGTGTTGTTCGACACTTAGAATTATTTTGAGCCAGATATTTCTTATCTCTTCTTCTCCAAACCCTCGTCGAGCTACTGTTCACCGTGAATTTCCACCGCCGTTTCCCGTCGCATCCAGCCTCTGTTTTTGGAAATCTTAGTGGCGCTGGATTCCCCTTGCTTAGCACTTTCGTTTGCTACCCTTTTGAGACGTTGTAATTGCGCTGGAAGTGGGAACGCGAAGCTGCTGGAATTCGAAGCTTTTGAGAAAAGTCTGTGCGTGCGTTCTTCTGCTAGCGTGAGCTTTTGGGTAAGCATTTCTGATAGAATTGAGCTCTGTTCTAGTAGCTAATGCCTGCATAGAAGTGTAGAAATTGAATTAGACTTCTGGCCGTAGGATTAGCGTATTTATGATGAGATTGAGCTAAGATATTAGCTATGTTGTAACAGATTTCAGCTTCCAGGAAGTTCCTGCTGCGTGATTTGAGCCAGGAGAAATCTGTTAGGTAAATTGAAGAGGAAAGGTACGATTGAGCGGCCCCTTAGCAGTTGAGCGTGAACATGTCTATCTTTTCGGTGTTGTGATTTGCTGTTATGTGGCTTACGTGAATTTAGATGATGGAATTGATTGAATTCTCTTCTGTTTCACGTATTGTAAACTGTATGCATCTAGCATGGATATTGAATGACATTCATTGCATACATCTTGAGCCTGAATTGATAGATTGATTTGATTACCTGATTGGGTGCCACGTTGTGACTGGCCGACTGTTGAGTCGTGTCCGAAAAGTCCAACGCTATTGTCGGAGTGGTGACTATCGGATTCGAGTGTCTACCACCGAGCTGTGATGGGCTGACGGGCCCCGATGATCACGGACCGATGATTTCCACCGGCTGATTGGCTGTGTGTGGTATAGAGGCTTGATTTGAGTTGCCAGTTGATAGACTGGTCTAGCTATCCGATTTCTTGATAGCCCTCATGAATTCATAGCATTGATTTATAGCATGTTGCATGTTTATCTGCTTTGATAGCTCTTTGTACTGAGGCTTGACCTCGTACTTCTTTTCTTGCTTTTGTTGTTTGGGTCTGCGTTACCCATTTTCAGGAGTTTCAGGTAACCTAGCTGGGCAGAGTGTAAGTTCAGCTGGTCGATCCCCGCGTCCCTGAGTCCCAGTCTATATATGATATGTATTGAACCGGGGGATGCCCCGTGTTATCATGTATTGGGGATTTATATTTGGTTGATATACTTGTTGTGTTGGAGTTTGAGTCAACTCGTATTTTATTATCGCTATTTTGAATGTATGATTTGAAGTTCAGGCCCATTGTATTTCGAAAAATTTTTAAGCCCTGATTTTAAGCTTCCGTGTTTATGCGCTTATTATGTGTTAATTGTAGTAATTAGCACTTTCATTGAGAAGTTTTCTTCGATAGCCAGGCCTATGACGCAGTTGACTCAGAAAGATAAGAGATTTGTATGGACTGATGAGTGCGAGTACAGTTTTCAGACGCTGAAGGAGAAGTTGACTACTGCTCCTGTTTTGGCCCTACCGTCTGGCTCCGGAGGATTTGTTGTGTGCTCCGATGCTTTTCTGAGTGGATTAGGGTGTGTTTTGATGCAGAACGGGTACGTGATTGTGTATGCGTCTTGACAGCTGAAGCCTCACGAGACAAGGTACCCGGTTCATGATTTGGAGTTGGCTGCGATATTGTTTGCCTTGAAGATTTGGCGGCATTATCTCTATGGTGAAGAATTTGTGGTGTACACCGACCACAAGAGCCTGAAATATATCTTCACGCAGTCGGATTTGAACATGAGGCAGCGACGCTGGATGGAATTGCTTAAGGATTTTGACTGTGAGATTCAGTATCAGCCTGGGCGAGTGAACTTGGTAGCAGACGCTTTAAGTCGAAAGACCCAGCCTGATATGTTAGCATCCTTGAGTATTTCGAAAGTTCATGAGGAGTTGAGTACTTCTATTTGGCGATTCCAGCCGGGTGATCAGTATTTCTTCGTTTCGTCTCTTCAGGTGGAACCGCAGATTGTGATGAACATCAGGGAGGCGCAGAGGACCGACCCCTGTATCCATGAGCTGAGGATTAAGGCGCAGTCAGGTCAGTCTGATGATTTCTCTGTTGCTTCGGATGGATGTTTGAGATTCAGAGGGAGATTAGTAGTTCCGAACCTGATTGATCTGAAGGAGACCCTCATGAATGAAGCACATTGTAGTCGGTACAGTGTGCATCCAGGCGAGCGAAAGATGTACCATGCCTTGAAGTCTCACTACTGGTGGGCAGGTATGAAGAGCGACATTTCTGTTTTTGTTGCTAGATGTCTGAATTGCCAGCAGGTCAAGGCTGAGAGGATGAGACCAGGTGGTTTGCTGCAAAGCTTGGAGGTGCCCCAATGGAATTGGGAGCACATCGCCATGGATTTTGTGACCCATCTACCTCGATCGAGTAGGGGATGCGATGCAATTTGGGTTGTTATTGATAGACTTTCGAAGTCAGCCCATTTCATTCCCTATGATGTGGGGTGTTCGATGCAAAAGATGGCGAAATTGTACATCGACCATGTGGTTAGATTGCATGGGGTTCCGGTTTCGATAGTGTCAGGCCCCGTGCTAATTACTAACAATTAACACATAATAAGCGCAATATCACGGAAGCTTAAAATCAGGGCTTAAAAATTTTTTTGAAATAAAATGGGCCTGAACTTCAAATCATACATTCAAAATATTCATTACTCAAAATATGAATTAACTCAAACTCATACGGCAAGTAACCACATAATTCAACTCAAAAATATAGATCCCCAAATACAATAAAACACGGGGCATCCCCCGGTTCAATACATATCATAAATAACTGGGACTCAGGGATGAGGGGATCGACCAGCTGAACTTCCACTCTGCCCAGCTTGGTTACCTAAAGCTCCTGCAAATGGGCACGCAGACCCAAACAAGACAAAGCAGGAAAAACATGCACGAGGTCAAGCCTCAGTACGAAGAGCTATCAAAGCAGATAAACATGCAACATGCTACAAATCAATGCTATGAATGCATGAGGGCTATCAAGAAATCGGATAGCTAGACCAGTCTATCAACTGGCAACTCAAATCAAGCCTCTATACCACGGTCTATCAACCGGGAAATCATCGGTCCGTGATCATCGGGGCCCGTCAACCCATCACAGCTCGGTGGTAGACACTCGAATCCGGTAGTCACCACTCCGACGATAGCGTTGGACTTTTCGGGCACGACTCAACAGTCGGCCAGTCACAACGTGGCACCCAATCAGGTAATCAAATCAATCTGTCAAAGGCTCAATTTGAGAGATCAGCTGTTGGTAGCAATGTTTACGTAACTAAAGTGACGTCATTTGGATTAGTAGATGCGTCGTCGTTTTGAGTGATTTCGCGCGACCAGCAGATGAATTGTTTCGAAGAGAGAGCTGCTATCAGCTCTTGGTTGTTTTGTTTGCGAGAGCTGTTGTCAGCTGGTGTTTGCTACGGCGTCGTTTTGATAAGTGGGAACGGTGTCGTTTTGAAGTGTTTTCGTGCGATTGTTTGAGTAGTCGTTGCTGCTGAATTTAGCGAAAGAAAGGAGGTATCTGCTGGAAGATTTCTACTATTCAGTCGACTGATTATTGGTGTTCAGCAGACGTTGATTTGGGGAGATTATATATAGAAGTGTTGTTCGACACTTAGAATTATTTTGAGCCAGATATTTCTTATCTCTTCTTCTCCCAACCCTCGTCGAGCTACTATTCACCGTGAATTTCCACCGCCGTTTCCCGTCGCATCCAGCCTCTGTTTTTGGAAATCTTAGTGGCGCTGGATTCCCCTTGCTTAGCTCTTTCGTTTGCTACCCTTTTGAGACGTTGTAATTGCGCTGGAAGTGGGAACGCGAAGCTGATGGAATTCAAAGCTTTTGAGAAAAGTCTATGCGTGCGTTCTTCTGCTAGCGTGAGCTTTTGGGTAAGCATTCCTGATAGAATTGAGCTCAGTTCTAGTAGCTAATGCCTTCATAGAAGTGTAAGAATTGAATTATACTTCTGGCCGTAGGATTAGCGTATTTATGATGAGCAGCTTTCGAAAATCAGCAGAAACTTCAATCCTTTCGCAAATTCCTCAAATCACACGAGATTAATCCCAAATCAAATCAATTAATCACTAATCCAAATTCTCAATCCTCACAGATAGTGTCTGACAGAGATCCGAGGTTCACTTCTCGCTTTTGGAAGAGTCTGCAAGCAGCAATGGGTTCGAGATTGGCGATGAGCACAGCCTATCACCCACAGACAGACGGACAGTCTGAGCGGACTATCCAGACTTTAGAGGATATGTTGCGAGCGGTAGTGATGGATTTCAGCGGTGGCTGGCAGGATTCGCTATCCTTAGTTGAGTTTTCGTATAACAACAGCTACCAAGTCACTATTGGAATGGCTCCGTTTGAGGAGTTATATGGTCGAAAGTGTAGATCCCCGATTTGTTGGGAAGAAGTTGGCGAGAGACAGCTTTCTACACCGGAGTTTGTTCAGCACATGAAAGACCAAATTGATTTGATCCGGAGTAGAATGAAGGCTGCCCAAGACCGTTTCTCGAGTTATGCGAACAGAAGACGTCGACCATTAGAGTTTGAGGTGGGCGATCGTGTGTTTCTCAAGATTTCTCCTTTCAAGAGCGTGATGAGATTCCGATTTAAAGGCAAATTGGCTCCTAGATTCGTTGGTCCCTTTGAGATTATCGAGCGGATTGGACAGTTGGCTTATAGACTGAGGCTGCCCAGGAGTTAGCCGCGATGCATGACGTGTTTCATGTGTCAAT